>JAASFV010000075.1:0-45278 GCA_023334015.1 Globisporangium paddicum
CCCCCCCCCCCCCCCCCCCCAAATAAAATATTAATAAATAAGTAGCGCCGTTTCCGGTCTGGTTGTGTAAAATATTGGGTGTTAAAAAGATGGAATCATAAGTGGCCCACAGTCAGATTTCAGAAAACACTAAGAATTTCCCAAATTGCTCAAAACACCTGTGGGTTATTTTTATGTTTGTAGTAAGTGCATTGGGAAAGAGATTTTGATGCATTCGTTACAAATGCACCAGTAGAGATATGCATGTGTGTGATTGGATAATATGCTACATATGCAGTGGTAGAGGTGCACCTATGTAATTGTAGTATGTGTTACATATGCTTCGATAGAGGTATGTCGGAGCTATGCATATTGGCATTATGCAATACAGCTATGCAATTGCTGCATCGAACCAAATCCACAGATACGGAAATACAAGGTACATCTGTAGTTTTGCATAGGTCACCAGACAACCTATAACCTCTCTGTACGAGGACAGACAGTGGTGTCAATGTCGTCAGTCTGCGTGAGCTGAGCGGTGATATCGTCAAGCGATAGCTGCTCATTGTCCTCCTCTGAGTCCGAACCAGAATTTGAACTTGATGAGAAATCTCGTTTCTGAGCGGCAACCTGAAGTCGCGTGAGACTGTAGCGACGTGGTGGCCTCCTCT
The DNA here is from genome assembly GCA_023334015.1 of Globisporangium paddicum. NCBI lineage: Eukaryota > Oomycota > Peronosporomycetes > Pythiales > Pythiaceae > Globisporangium > Globisporangium paddicum. The sequence goes on from JAASFV010000075.1 coordinate 651, forward strand.
GGCCAGCGTCATCCCCACCGGTTTCCTCTGAATAATCTGCACTAAGCATCTGTGGAAGCACGAAGCTGCCCCGTCTGTGCTGTTTGCGCTCCAGCCCCCTCAGTTTCATCTCCTGCAGCGCCAGGATAGCATCCTGCTGACGCGTTTTCTGCAGCAGCACGCGCGCGTTGGCTTCGGCTTGCTTCTGGTGCAGAGGGTTGGCCGTCATGTGCGCCACCATCTCTAGACCATCATCGTCGTCGGCGCTTTCAAAATCGCTCACTGCATCATTACCACGCCGCTTTTGAGCCTTGGACTTGAGCGGTGAATGCTGGCTAAACACCTTCTGGATCTTGTTGATCTTGGTGAAGTAGTCGGGTCGCAGTGCCACCATGAGTTCTGTCACGAGCACCACGACGAAGTATACAGCACTGGCGAAGATGAGGAGCATCGTCCACGCAGACAGAAGCTCTGCAGAGATGTTGTTAAAGCCATCGGTGGGATTGCCTAGCTGTCCGCTCTCGAACATGACGCCGTTCAACAGCACGAGGCACGCACTAAAGAGGAGCGTGGACTCGACTGTATTGTGGTCCCAGAGGTATTCGACGACATTCATGTTTTGTTTCTGCAACTGGGGCTGTCTGGGTCTAGGAGAGACCATCGGCATATCGTTTCGTCGTCGAGCACTTCCACCACCAGGTGACCGTGCCTCTCCTCCGCTACCAGGACCAATGTGAGCGCCGCCAGGTGTCCACGCAGCCAGTGGAGCGTTCGAGTGGCCCTCATCCACGATTCGTAAGTGCGCTGGCTGGACGAACTTCTCGCCTCGAGCCTTCGCGAGCCGTGTCTCATGGGCGACGTGCTTGGCGTAGTCGTTGACCACGTGCTGCATCTCAAAGGCGCTCATGTACGGTCGGTTGCGCACCTGGAATGCGTAGTTAACGAAGAGAACCATCATCACAGACGCCAACTGAAATGTCGGATACTGGCGGAAGAGCAGACCGACCACTGCGAGCAGGAACTTGCGCAGGATGATGACCACCATCCAGTACCAGAACTTGGGCTTGAACTGGTAGTAAATCTTAGAGAACTTCTTGCGGAACTCCCAGCAGTTGGGGTTTGTACGGCGATTCGTTCCTCTTCGCATGGCACGCAGCAGCTGGTCTTCCATCACGAGCGCGCGGTTCTTCGAGAGCGTAAAGAAAACGAAGAACGGGTACCCAATGGAATACACAATGAACGAGAGTACGGCGAACGGGAAGAGCTTGATGTGGATGCCGCCTGGCTCGAAGCAGCGCGCGTAGATGGCCACCATATACTTGTAGCCGTCAGACGGGATTGACTCGACGCAGTTGAACACCTCAAGCGACGTCCGCGTCAAGTACAGAAACAGATAATACATCATCACGAGCGTCGAGCCGAAGAGCTGCGGCTTGTGCGACGTCAATCGCGTCGTGCGTCGCAAGACCACGCGCTTGTAGAGATAACGCACAACGAAGAGCGTCAGCGACACGGTCGTAAGAACCAGCGGGAAGACCTCTATCATCGTCCACTTGTTGAAATATGACACCTGCAGGTTGAAACACTCAGGGGCGATGAGCTCCAGGTTCAGGTTGAAGGCCGACATGGTAGAGAAGACTGAGAGAATGTCCTCAGGCCACGCGATTCGAGCATTCCCAAAGATCGAGAGCGTCTGGAAGTAGTCGATACCGATGGATAACAATCCCAGACTCACGCCCTTCCTTGTTAGCAAGTAGCTGATCACTGCTCCGATGAACACGACCACGAAGATCACGATAACCGTCAGCCACTTCTGATCTGGACACACGCGGCACTCGCTATTGAGTTTGTGGAAATTATACAAGCACTCGTTGCAGCGGACCCCCGTATAGCCTGCTTCACAGCTGTTGGCCCCCAGACACGCGTAGCTGGGATCGCACGCCAGTACATAATCTCCCTCACGCCAGTACCCAGGCTTGGCTTCAGGCTTCGCGTCGCCGCCCTTGCACGTAGCGCCAGGTGGACAATTGTCACAGTATTGACTAGTTGTCTTATAGAAGCCGTTGCTGCACTGGAACTTGAGTTCTGTCTGACTGGACGCCGACATGACGTTGCCGCCGACTGAGAGTACAATGCTCGTGGACCCGGCCTTGGTCTTGGGAGGTGTCCACATAAGCACAGAGGCGCTCTGCCATACGACGCTGGACTCTGCTGACGCGTTAGATGATGTATTTGAAGCTGAGCTCCCGCTTGTGAGCATCGACATCTCACCTGTATACTCGTCGGCGCCAGCCATCGCGTCACTGGTGAATAGGCGTCGAGCTGTGGTTGAGCCCGAGTCCTTGAAGGCGATGGTGATACCTTGATTCGGAAAACAGCCAAAGTCGCTGCCTCGGATCGTGATCGCACTACCCCCATTCGCATCTGGCTGATTGGGCATCTGCGCTGTCACCACTGGCTGGTTGTACGAGAACAGAAGAGCGTTGCTTGCGTAGTTCTCGACCACCACGAGCACTGAGAGACTCGCGCCAAATCCAGGAGGGACAACCACAGTGATTGCATAGTCAGTGTGGGAATTCAGACTCTCGCCATCCAGCTTCTCAGTCGAGAGGGCGCACAGCGTCTTTGCGGCCTCGCACTCCTTGGTGAACGCGAACGATGGTAGGGTGACGAATGTCGAAGGATAGCAAACCGAGTGGACCTCGTCGAAGCACGGTCCGCTGGTGTTAAACTGGCACTTACTGGTAGGACACGCGCGTGGATGGCTACTACGGAAGTCCGATCTCGCTTCACGCCCACCAATTAGCACTTTGGCGTTCTCGCGACCAAAATTTATACCATACAGAACCATCTGGTAACCTCCGCATGTCGAGAGATTGGTTGAGAGGACATCAAGAGCCAGGAGCTCAGGTTTATTGTACCCGAATGCGATAGACTGGTTCATTAGAGGCTGCTTCGAGACCTCTAGACTCACTCGTCGATCGAAACCCTGTCCAGGCGGGAGATAGAACTTGATGTTTGTGTGGCTGAAGTACACCGTGTCGTTGCTGGTGATGTTGATAATCGGCAGAGGGTACGTGGTCGATGTCCCTACCAGCTGAAGCGTCCAGTCCTTTGTCTTGACACCGAAGTTGTTCCCTGCCAGAGTGATTGCGACTCGTTCGCAGCGATCCGTGTTTGCTGGACAGACAAGCGCCGCAACTGTTGAACAAGTGCCTGACTTCACTGTCATGTAAGGTGCTGGTACTGGAGGCGTTGCCATCACGTCTGTCCAACTGGATGACGGTGGGTTGTCGGTGAAAGTGGCAGCTTTATAGACTGTCATTCTAGCTTGGAGCAGACTCCAGACGCCACCGAGGCGGGTCAGCTGAATCTGCGAGTAGAGCTCAGACAAGTATACTGGCTTGCCATTGGAGAAGACGTCTTCCACTTGAGTCACTGTGACCTTGATGAGTTGTCCATTAATGCTCGTGGTGACACAGTACGCGCTCAACAAAGTCGAATTTATCACTGCACTGCTCTCCAATGCCTTGCAAGCAAAAGGAGAAGTCCTCGTGGCACAAGGATTCGCTGGGTCCGCGTAACATCCGCACGAGTATCCATTCGTGGGTCCACTGGGCTGGCTAATGGACGAGATTACAGGTGGATCATAGCCAAACGTGATGTTGGTGTTGAGAGTTTGCTGTCCACTCACAGTCACGACGACCTTCAGTTCTCTTCCTTGGCCTTCGCTGACCAAGCACGTGAGCACATCATGGGTCACAGTTTCAATCGCACACGCGAATACGCTGCCAAGAGCCACTGTGTGCAAAGATGACAGCGCACTCGACCCAAAGTTGGTTCCCTTCAGCGTCACGATTCCGCCGCCGCTCGTCGAAGCATCGCTGACCGAAATGTCGCTGATCACGGGCTTGTCGTAGCTGAATGCAGACTGCGAGACTTGATTTCCCACATTGAGAGCGATTACAAAGTTGGCACCTTCACCAGGAGGGATCGTGAACTCGATGAACGAGTGATTGTGACTCGAGATCGCCAGCGAAAGAGTCATCCTAAGGGTGATGTTGGGATTCGTCCCAAAATTCGTCCCACTGATGAACAGCATTTTGCCAAGTGTTGGGGATGAAGTGGCACCAAAGGCAGTCCAGTCCACAGCCGGAGGGATGTAGCTAATGTATCGTGGACTACTGAGAGTGTTACCACGTGCAGCCACTAGCGCCAGCTGCTTGCCCTGGCCACTCGGCATGACACACGTGAGCAAACGAATCAACGCGGCGTCTTTGATGCTCGAGAGCAAAATAGCAGACACTGGGAATACCGGCGTGCTCAGCTGGGTATTGGAACATGGGTTGCCTCCGATCGTGACGACAGGGCTGCGACCAACGTTTTTGACGTACATACTCAGTCGCGCACCGCCAACAGTGACAGATTCTTGTCTGTAGGTCCCCAGTATATCGGTATTCACCGTGCGATAGAGACTTGGGTCGCCATCCAGTTGATGCGATGTACTACAGTCCAAGACGCCGCAGGTGGCTCCCAGAGTGTTCCAGTCCAAGATCACTGGATCTTCCCAGCTGAACGGTGCCGAGTTACTCCAGATGTTCTCGCCAACCACGATCGTAACGTATCCCAATCGGCCAACAAATTCCGCCACAGAGATGGTGTCGTGAGTCCATGAAGAAAACGCGATGCTCTGGCCGTCGAAGGTACCCCGGTCGTTCTTCACAATGGGAGACTTCGATAATATGAGTCGACCAGTCTCGTAGAAGTTGCTTCCGATGATCGTGAGACTCACACACGATGGTAAACAGGACGTGGGTCCTTCGTCCGTGTTGACCAGGTTGATCACTGGTGCTTCGTAGTCCACCGAGATAGACTGAGACGTCTGGATGCTCGTAGTGCCGACCACAACCATCAATGCGCCTCCGATGCCGAAGCCGACAGGGATCTGAACTTTCACGAACTCATCCATGCTCATCAGCTGTCCAAAACCGATGATTGGGATCTTGAAAGCGGCCAAACTCGTTTGTGGAGGTGTCCAAATCACTCGAGTCGCAGCAAAAGTCACGTTCATACCAAAGTTCGAGCCCGCAAGCGTGATTTGTGTCGACCCATCCGTTCGTGCAGAGCTTGAGGAGACAGTTGAAATAATTGGTGGAGCGTACGAGCTCTGAACTCTGGCTGTGAGCGCTGACTCCTGCTCCCCAACCGCCACCATCCACGTCAGGTTCTCTCCCACGCCTGGAACACTTAAACATGTGATGACCGAGTCATTGTGCGACACAATTGTTGTGACCACGTACTCGCGGCCGGTGGATCCATACGAAAGCTGCTCGATCGGTACATTGCTGGGGCCAAAGTTACCCCCTTGCAGAACAATCAGTTCTGAGCCTGTCATCTTTCCATTATTGGCACCCGGACCGTCGATAGACAACAGGTAGGGCTTCGCGTAGCTGATTGTCGGCATCGCACTCGCGAGTCCGTCTACCGTGACCACCCACATGAGGCGGCTTCCAACGCCTGGTGCTGTGATGCACATAATTCGCTCGTGATCCACAACAATGGCGCAGTCCTTCGCCATGAACTCAAATCCTGTGATACCGTACGTGACGCTGGACACGTTCGCTACGCCAATTTCACCAAAATTCTTGCCCGTGATGACCACTTGCTGTAATCCCTCAGTCTTTAATTGCGTCTCGCCACTTGGTCGAAACACTTTTAGCACTACCGGTCCAGCGTAGGACGTGTTTTGCGTACTCCAGTCTGAGTATTGTCCTTCCACGACCACGCGCCACGAGTGGAAAGCGCCCGTGCCAGAGACAGAGACGCACTCGAGTAGGTTGTGAATATTGGGGTTTGTGAACTTGCGCTTGCAGTTGACGCTGCGATAGATGAGCCTATTGTCGGTGGTGTACTCTACGATCGGGTCCTCAAACAGTGCGCTGTCTGGACCAAAGTCGCTGCCTTCAACGTGGTACACTGACCCCCCTGATGTCGGAACATCGATGAACCCTGTCACAAGCGATATTGAGGGTCTTACGTAGGAAGTAAATGCTCCGAAGAGTGCGCTGCGTTGGTCATCCACCTCGATCTGCCAGCGGAATTGGTTTCCGGCGCCTGGCAGAGTCATGCAGGTCAGTTGAATGTGGTTGATCGTCACCTTACAATCCGACACTTGGAGCGAGTGGCGATCGTTCTTGTACCACGCAGTGACGCTTGCGGTGCCTTTCACACCGAAGCCCGTCCCATTGAGCACCACAGTGTCACCTCCGATGCTGGAAAAGTTTGAAATTCTGGATATGCTGGTGATCACTGGTGGCGCATAGAAGCAGTTCGTCACGAGCGAGTTACTCTTTTGGCCACCGACTGTCACAGTGAAGGTCAAGTTGCGACCCGTGCCAACGACGCTTTGACACGATATCGCCTGTCTTCCGCTAGCGAACCCGGTCACCGAACAGTTTGCAGCCTTCAGTCCACTCCCGTAGACAACCACCGAAGAAGATGTTGGAAGAATACCTTCTCCACCGAAGTTGTCTCCAAGCAGCACGACATTAGGTATCAGGCTACCTCCCGTTGGGAAGGCAGTGGGGCAAACCGCCGACTGGATGGATGGACTTGAGTACGAAATGAGAGCTTTGGTTGAACTGGCCGTGAACGTCTTGTCGCCAATTGAAGGGACGTTCATCACGAGTGTGACCATCCAGTAGAGATCTGCACCATCGCCGGTACTAGTAGTGCACTGCACAGCGACATTCCCACTCACAAGCGAGCAATTAGTCGCCACGAACGGCAGCCCCGACCCGTACGCACCATAGCGCACTTCCAGTTGCTTAATGGTCACGGAAGTATCCGAGCGCTGCTTGAAGCCAAAGTTTGTTCCCGTGAGCGTCACCAGCTGGCCTCCGATGGTCAACAGTGTTGCTACTCCTTGAGGTAGACTAATGCTGTCGATGGTCGTGTCTTGCGCGTCAACCACCGCAATGGAACACGTTGTGGTCACGCTCAAAGGTGCTGAACTTCGGTCACTGACTTGTACAATCAGTGAGAAGCTCTGCATCGCCTCATAGTCGATCACTCCACTCACCACTACCTCGCCATTGTTCTCATTTATCTGAACCCAGCCCATGTCGGTCGGGTAGATTGACACCAGAGAATACGTCATCACGCCAAACACGGAGGCCTTGGCGTCAGGATCAACCGCTTTGACTGTCAATAGCACTGTGCCGATGTCGGTGTTCTCAGATACGCTAAAGCTCGTCGGAGCTCCAACGAAAGACTGGATCTCGTTCACGTCGATCACTTGAATTGTGATATTCGCAGCAGCAGTGAGACCGCTTGGATCGGTTGCCACTAAACTGAAACTGTACAGGCTTCGAGCTTCAAAATCGAGGCTTCCAGGCATTTTGATTCGAGCACAGGCCGTGTGGTTGCAGTCTTTCTCGACAACAACAGCAAACGGATTACAGTCGTTCGCAACTGGGCACTGAACACTGTACTTCAGCAATATTCCGTCGCCCTGATCTGGATCAACTGCAGTGAGGCACCGCGGCAATACTGACCCCACTGGCAGGTTCTCGTTTACGTCGAAACTCACGGTGCTCTCGCTGAATTTGGGTGGCTCATTCACATTCTGCACTTGAATTTTCACATCCGCCACGCTGCAGGCATTCAGAGGATCACAGGCCACCACCGTGCACACGAACAAACTGCGCCACTCAAAGTCCAGGCTTTGTCCAGTTCGCAGGACCAGCTGGCCGTTAGACAGCCCAAGACTGAACGTGTCAGCACAGAGCGCGTCTGCTTTCGACTGTAAAGTGAACTGAATCGCGTCTCCATCTGGGTCTGAAGCGAATTGTAGCAACGACGAGCCAACTAGAGTTCCGGCAGCGACATTTTCGTTTACAAAGAAGGCAGTCGGGAGCGATTTCAACCACGCAGGAGGGAAATTAGCGTTGGCAGTAGCGATTGTGATGAGGGCAGTCGTAGTGCACTGAGCCCTGTCCGCCACGGTTACGCGAAGCGTGTAGCTCACTGGATAGACTAACTCAGTACCAGTCGGACCCTTTGCGACGCTCAGTTGACCAGACGATCGGTCGATTTGAAAGAGCCCGGGTGGCGAATCATCATCAACGATAGCATACGAAAGCACGTCCCCATAGTCTTGGTCTCTTCCAGGCATAGGATATCCCACAGTAGTTCCAGCGGCAGATCTCTCTCGCACAGAGAATGTCAGAGATGCAAGGATGGGGCAATCGTTGGCGTCAATTACGTTCACAGTGACAGTGCTGCGCTTGACGAGCCCCGTGGCTTCGAAGGTGGGGTCGTACACGCTGATCGCAAGAACGTACTGCGCCTGCTCTTCAAAGTCAATCTTTGAGTGCGTCAACGCGCTTCCACCGTTCCAGACGAGAAAGACACTTGCGTTTGTGCAAGTGTCTTTACCCATTGTCGCTTGGACCGTCACGCCGTCAGACACGATCGGCTGAACTAAGGCGAAGAGCGAGGTATCGGTCAGTTCGTATCGTGCGCACGAATCGGTGTCTTGGTCTTGAGCCAGGATGCTGCACTTGGTCAAGCGGTCTTCCGTCATAATGTCGCCAGTGTTTTCTACCACAGAGCACGTTACGGAGCTCATTGCTGGCGCTTCGGGGACGTCCAGTACGCTGATGGTCACGATATCATGGCCGCAGAGAGTCGATACGTTTTTGTCACACACGCGTACGTTGATAGCGTAGCTGTGCGGGTCGATCTCATAGTCGAAAGGTCTCGTGGTCATGATAACGCCACTTACACTGTCAATTCGAAACGGAACGTACGTGCTCGTGAGCATCAACACGTTTGTTGAAATCGCATCCGAATCTGAGAAGACAACTGCGAGCACCACAGTCCCAGCTGCTGAGTTCTCATTGATCGACGCTCTCTGCCCTGAATTGACGACTGGCGCTTCGTTCACATCAACGACAGAAATGGTGGCAGTCGCCACACTTGTAAACTCGCCATCCGAGTACGAAACCTCCAGTTTGTACACGGACTGGCTTTCGAAGTCGAGCGACATGAGCGTCACCAGTTGACCGTTGTCTCGGATCACAAAAGCTCCAGTTGTGTCGCCACTGCGAATGGAGAATCCCCATGCGTCTCCCACAGTCCCATCCACGTCTGCCACTTGGAGCGGCTTCCCCACAATAGTGCCAGCTCCAAGGTTCTCGTTCAGAGAGAACACTCCAGCGACCAAGAGAGGCGGCTCGTTCACATTCGTAATCGCAATTTTGACCACAGTTGACACTGTGATTGGCGCACAGTATTGCGCATCCAGTCCGGCGCAGCTCACACCATTGTCTACCACGGTCAAAAGCACATACACCACTGGCGTCGTCTCGTAATCGAATGGTTTCGTTGCAAACAGCGTCCCGTTTGATGATACAATTACCAGTGTACTCACGTTTGTACTGAGCGTCAGCACTGAGCCCTTATCTGGATCAGCCACCACCACTGTCCCCATAAACCCGACCGAGTTTTCAGGGAGCGAGAATTTCGACATGTTACCAAACAGGGGGGCTTCGTTCACGTCGGTGATGCGGACTTCGACTGTCGCAGATGCACTGAGTGCATTAGGGTACCCCGAGTCTGTCGCATGGACCTCAAACACGTACTTGCTGGTCGCTTCGTAGTCAAGTGTCGCCCACTGAACCACAAGCTGACCGGAGCATCGTTCGAGGCGGAAAGGGAACGCACCCACATCTTTCTGGACAATGTCGTAGCGCAGGTTGCTCGACTGGCCAGCGTCCTGGTCGCTCGCGTGGATCGGAATCCCGAATGCTGTCCCTGCAACCGTGTTCTCTGCGACTGACAGAATGAAGCTTGAGCTGCTAAAGAAAGGGGCTTCATTCACGTCCAGAATGTCAATCTGAATTTCTTGCTCGTCAAAAAGCCCCATCGCATCTGTCGCGCGAACCTTGATTACCAGATACATTTTTGTCTCGAAGTCGAACACCGTGGCATTCAGCACTGAGATGTTCCCAGCTGACGAGATGCTGATTGGTGGTGATTCAAACGCCAGAGAGAACGTCACAGTGTCACCTGCATCAGGATCAACTGCTGCTAGAGTTCCAATCCACTCTCCAGCGCTAGGATTTTCTGCAATCTGGAATCCGCGAGTGGTGAGGACTGGATGTTCATTCACGTCGTTCACATACACAGCCACAGTACACTCGGTCGTCAGTCCAAAGTGGTCCGAAACAGCCACGGTGAACGTCAGAGGTTGGTTCTGCAGCGCGATACTCTCAAAATCCAGCAGCGGAGCGCCAGCTGCTAGTGAGAGCTCACCCACAGCATTTATTTCAAACCAGTTGCTCGCCTTTCCGTGCAAGTAGTACGTCAGGGGCAACGGGTACGCTCCAACAACGTAAAACACACTGCCGCTTGATGCTGGAACAGCGAACGTCCCAGCGTCGACGGTTCGAAGGTAAACTTCAAACTCCAGTTTGCTTGTGCTGCTCTGGGCCACGACGCCCGCTTCGCCGTAGTTATCAGTCAAAAGTGTGAATCCGCCTCTAAGTATCCACTGCGGAACGGCTTGAACATCGTGGTCCAATAGAACAAACATATATCCGGGGCTTGCGAACGTCAAAGAGGCACCGATGACTGAGGATGAGTCCGGTCCCGTGACCACAAATGCGCCAGCAAGTGTTTCAGGAAATGAAATCCACTCAAAGTCGTCTGCAGTGGAGAAGCATTGGCTAGACTTCTCGAGTCGCTGTATATAGATACTCTGCGTATTGTCGTCCGGTATGTTGATCGTTAGGAAGTTGGGGTCGTCGCGCTCAGGATCCGACGCTATGACCTGCTCAATCCAACTTCCTGCTGGTGAATTTTCAGAGATCCATAGCGTATGGTTCGATACAGCAGGCGCTTCGTTCACGTTCAGCACAACCACTTGCGCGGTGCCATTCGTGCTTGCTTTGCCATCGGAGCACCAGATTTCGAGCTGGAACTCTCGCTGCGACTCAAAATCAAGCATCTCGGTGTGAGCATAGAGCGCCCCGCTTTTGCTCTCCACTGTGAAAACCGATTTGTAGTTACTGAGACTGAAGCGAAGCTCGTCACCATAGTCTTCGTCGACGCAATGCAGCGATCCAAGAGTCTGCAGTGAGTTGTTCGCTGTCGCTTGATTGACTCCGGCATATTCGGTGGCATAGAACACTACTATATCAACCACTGGTGGGTCATTCACATCGCGAATCACGATTGAGATGCTGCCGGTCGTTCGCAACCCTGTCTTGTCTGTCACGGACACGGTCAAGAGCACAAGGCTTTGCTTTTCAAAGTTGATAAGCGACCCATTGGCGACTGTGACTAGTCCCGTGCTTATGTCAAGCGCAAATGGCGAACCTGTCGAGAGCAACGCGAACTGGAGTATATCGCCCGCATCTTCATCTGATGCGTCCACAAAGCCCACAGACGTTCCTGTGGCTGAGTTCTCAGTGATCGACAGAACGGATTTGCTTCTCACCTGTGGCGCTTCATTCACGTCCACGACTGTGATCACAACTTCGTTCGAGCATGAGAGCGAAAATCCAGAAGTCGGCTGGTCATTCACCTGATAGAGAATTCGGTACTCGTTCTGCTTCTCAAAGTTGGCGTACTCGCTGCCAGCGCTATACTGGATGACGCCAGTTGCAAAGTTGATCGCGAATGGGTCATTAACTGATGACCCGATTCGTAGAAACACGTGGAACTGACCGACATCAGCGTCTTGGACAGTGAGTTGACACGGTCCTTGAGTCCCAGGCGAGCCAATCTGGATCGTTGGTGCGTTCTCTGCAACCCAGCAATATAGAATCGAGCAGACCGGTGGGTGATTGTCGTTCAAAACGGTGATACTAACTGCAGTCGTGTCCGTCAGCCCTGTCAAATCCGTCACCACAATATTCACGTTATAGGAAGACTTAATTGCCACGCTCAGCCTTCCCTTCTGGAGCAAAGATAGCACTCCAGAATCCGAGTCGATAGCGAAAAGATCAGAGGCCGCACTGTCGCCTTTCATCGAGAACGCCACAGTGTCATAGGAATCAGGATCTGTGGCATGAATTACACCAACCAATGAGTGCGCTTCTGCAAGCTCGTGGACAGCCATTGTGTAGTCTTGATACTGGAACCTCGGTGACTCAGGAGCGTCAATCACGTACACGTTGATCTGAAAAGGCACAGACACTTTGTCGAATGTAACCATGACTCCACGTACGCTTAAAAATGGTGAGATATGAACGGAACTTGAAGAATAGCCTTGTTGAAGCCGCACCAGCGCCTCGAAGTCGCACGCTTCATCGCCAGAGTATAGCGAACCGTCAGGTTGTAGGCGAATCGATCCGGACACTGGAGTTGTTTCATCAAGAACAAACGAGAAATTGTCTCCTTCTGGATCCAAGCCTCGGAGCTGACCGATAACAACACCAGGAGCGGCATTCTCCAACACCTTCAGGTTTAGTGCTGACGCGGCAACCAAAGCTGGAGGTTCGTTAACATTGTCAACAAAGATAACAACGCGGACGCTGTCGGAGAGGAAGCCCACGCCAGTGTCCGTCACTGTTAGCTGGATGTTGAACATTTTGTGCGTCTCATAGTCAAACGCGTCACGAAAAGACACTACGTCACACGATCTGTCGCCCTTCTGAATAACTCGAGAGGTCGCTGCTGGATCGGAGATAATCGTGTAGAATAGGCGCTGGTTTGCGTCCTCATCGTGAGCTTCAAATCGGCTCAAGAGAGTCCCGATCGCGATGTTTTCCTTTATTCGGATGCAAATGTGTTCGTTCAAGTCGTATCGCTCTCGAATCTCATTTTGCTGGTCGACAAAGCAGTTTCGCTGAAACCTCGGGGCTTCATTCAAGTCCTCAACGTCGATCTGAAGGGCAGTTCTCGCTGTGTTCAGAGCGCTGTCTGTGATCACCACGTTGAGCAAGTACTGCGCAGTTATTTCAAAGTCGAGCGAGCCATTCACAGTTAACTGGCCCGTGAGTTCATCGAGTTGGAACGGTAGGTCGATCAATATCGATGGCGAGTACTCGATTTGATAGCGAAGAACGTCGAATTCGTCCTCGTCAATCGCCTCAAGAGCCATGCCGACGTGCGTGTGCAGCTCTGAGTTTTCGGAAATCGTTCTCTTGGTCACACTTGTGATCACAGGCGCCTCATTCACGTCCACAAGATTCACGGTCACCCGACACGTGGACGACAGCGACGAGATCACTTTTCCCACATTGTTGTCGCCGCTTACAAAACTGTCAGCGATGCGCAAATCGATGTGCAGCGTCGGGTGGTTTTCATAGTCCAAGGCGCTCGAATCACGAACTATGAGAGAGTACTTTGTAGTCGCTTTCACGACTGCAAACGCACCGTACACCACTTCATCTGGCAGGCTCACGATCTCGAATGCTGTGATCGTGTTCCTCTCTGGCGTATCCGGGTCACTCCATCTTAGCTCGCCAACAACGGTACCTTGTGGTGAATTCTCATTCAGACGGAAAGTCGAACCATCACACGAGGGTGGCTCGTTCACATCCACAATTCCAATCGAGATCTCGTCGGAAATTGTGCTGAGCCCATAGCGATCTTTCGCGCGAATCCGAATGCTGAAACCCATATGTGCTTCGTAGTCGAGCGAGTTATCACCATTTAAGCGGATCTCTCCGTCGCATGAGTGGATCGTGAACAAATCGATGGAAACGCCGCTTTTGTCGAGAGACTCGAAGATCTCATACGAGATAGCGTCATACATGTCGGGATCAAATGCTGCCACTATAACCCCAATGAATGCACCTCGTTGCGATTTTTCATCGATCTGAAAACTTTTTTGCGGCGGGAACACTGGTGGCTCATTTACGTCGATGACGTTGATGCGGATCACTGCAGTGCTAGAGTGCCCTTCATCGTCGGCTGCGGTTACAATCATATCGTAGTATGGCGTAGTCTCGTAATCCAACCCCGCAGTAAGCTGGATCAAACCGCCGGATATTGCGATGGAGAACTTCGTCGTCGAGTTTTGGGTCAGTGATATTGTGTTGTTCTCTGGATCCCACGCCGAAATCGAAGCTCCAACGGCGGTCACGCAATCAGAGCACAGCGCTACTCCCGAGCCAATGGACGCTGCTTCTTTGATCCAGAAACTCTGTGAGACAATAACAGGCGGCTCGTTGATGTCCAGAATCAAGATTTGGACTTGCCCGTTGCAATTCAGATGCGCTCCATCCACCGCCTCGATCTGCAAGACGACAGACCGCTGGAACTCGTAGTCAAACGGCTTGGTTGCTGCGATTTCCCCCAGTGCGCTGATGGTGAAGAAAGCAGCATTGCCAGAATGTGAATCACTAAGGATACTGTAGGAGAGAGACCCCCACTTGGTCATAACGGACGCCGCATCAGGATCAGAGGCGGTGATAACGCCAACAGCGCCGATCGAGTTCTCTGGGATACTGAATGCAGCTACCTGACCGAGAAAGCTGCAGGCCTCGTTGACGTCCAAAATTGTGATTGTGACGACTCCACTGACTGATTGAGTCAGTGAGCCGCTGTCTGCAACGGTTGTGGTGACGCGAATCTCACGGATCGCTTCAAAGTCGAACCAGGTAGCATCACGAACTTTGAAACTGCCCGTCTTCCTATCCACAGCTACTACATCGGATCTCGACACCGTGGAGTTGTCATCCAATAGTAGCACTGTCGTGCTGATCACGAACTCGTGCGTCTGTCCGGAATCTTGATCTTGTACGGCCACTACGCCGATCACAGCCCCTGGTTCTGCGTTTTCGTGGATCGAGAAGTCAAACGAAATTAAACTTGGTGCGTCATTGCGATCCAGAACCATAACAGTCACTGTTGTAGTGGACATCAGCCCGCTCGTATCAGTTGCAAAAATCGCGATGGTATAGAACGACATGGTCTCGTAATCCAGCAGCTGCTTCGTGAAAATGGTTCCAGATGCTGCGTCGATGCCAAACATTGCAGACGAGTCTTCTATCACAAACGACAGCACGTCACCAACGTCTGGATCACTGGCAAGCGCAGTTCCGTTGACAATGTCCATCAAGCCGGAATGTGTGCTCAGTGGTGTGGAAATAATCGCGTCTTCTGGAACGTACAACAGCACACCAGCACTCATCTTTGGTGCTTCGTTCACGTTTGTCACTGCGACGTGGACAGTTGTGACAGCGCAGAGTGCGCCTGGCCCATTGTCGTGAGCTCCGACCACTAGAGTAAATGCGTTCTGGCGTTCAAAGTCAAGCGCGGGGGCATTGTTGACGTATAATCTGCCAGTTCCTCCGACAGATGAGATCACAAATGTGTCCAGGATGTTTCCACTTACGAGCGAGTACACGAGCGTGTTGTTCTGAAACGTGTCCATATCCAAAGCGACGAGTGTTCCCACGAGTGTTTGGCTAACCAAGTTCTCTTGAATGATAAAGGAGTATACGCTGTTCTTGAAGACTGGAGCCTCGTTACTGTCCGTGACGCTAATCAACACCGTCGTGCGGGCTGAAAGACCCCACTGGTCGTCCACGAGCGCTGTGAGCTGGTACGACTGCTGCATCTCATAGTCGAGAGAGCCATTCAAAGAAATTGCGCCATCACTGGAAATCACAAACGGCGGACAGGAAGACGTGCCTGCTGCTGAGCCCAGCGCAAAACGAAAAGCGAGAACTGAATTTGCATCTGGGTCTCGAGCAGTAAGGTATCCAATGAAGGTGCTGTTGGCAGCGCTCTCGCTAACAGAGAACGCGTATACAGACTTCAGAAATAATGGAGGTTCGTTCACGTCCACAATGTTGAGGTAGACGATAATAACAGCGTTCATGGCAATCTCATTGGCTGTGTATGCGAGTGCGCTCAACAGCACGATCTTCAATTCACACGAGCTCAGCGTCTCGTAATCAAGCAAACCTTCCTCCAAGCGCAGTTGGCCACAAGTGTCGACCGAAAAGGTACGAGTCGCTCCGCAGGTGCTCTCCATTACACCAGGTTGGAGTTCGCATGTTTCAGCAAGGGGGTTAACGTCTTGCTCATCAACGACGTAGATCCCTAACGGAGTGCCCACGACGCCACCTGTATCCAGATCTTCCTTCACAGCAAACACCACCGATTCGCGAGTGAAATACGGAGGCTCGTAGACATCTTCCAGACTCGCGATGAACTTCAGAGAGGCTGTGAGGTTTGCTCTATCTGCAACACAAATGTCCACCCAGAAAGTTGGCGTGCGTTCAAAATCTAAAGCCGAAGTGTTGAGCACGATGAGTTGTCCAGCATTACTTCCGTGTGAATTTTGAACCAAAAAAGTGCCGAGCTGGCTTTGTCCACAGTCCCAGTACGTCAGTACGTCGTTCGCATCAGGGTCCACAGCGTGGAACAGAGACACACGGGTTCCTGCTGCTGTGTTCTCGTTCAGTAGAACCACCGACCTCTCTTCATCAAACGCTGGAGCTTCGTTCACGTCCGTCACGTAGATGAATCCAATCATCTTCGCGACCAAGTCTCCGTCCGAGACCTCCAGACTGAGGGAGAAGAAATTTCTGGTGGCCGTCTCAAAGTCCAAAGCACAGTCAATAGCCAATGTAAGCGCCCCCGAGGAGCGATTAACGGCAAAGCAGTCACTCTGACCAACGTTCGTCTGTGCAATCGAATACATCAAAACGGTGTTTTTGTCTGGATCTGACGCAAGAATGTGGTAGCCAATCAAAGAACCTGGAACTGCGTCTTCCGGAAGACTCACATTGAACCTTTGAATGACCGGAGGTTCATTCACATCAGTGACTTGCACTGTCAGGTGAGCGCTACCTCGAAGACCCCCGTTGTCTCTCACAGTGACAATGAGTTCGTAGCTCTCAGTCGTCTCGTAGTCGAGTTGTCTTGTGAGTGCCACCTGACCGGAGGAGGCGTCGATGGTAAACAAATATCCTTCGTTCCCACTTCTGATGGTGTACAAAAAAAAATTGGACTTTCGGATCTCTGGGTCAGAGGTGAGACTAAGGAACGAGACTCCAATGGTTGAGCCAACCGCCAGGTCTTCTCGTAGGAATACTGACTGGCTTATCATGCTCGGCGCTTCGTTTACGTCATTCACACTGATCAAGATTTCAGCTGTCGTAACCAGTCCAGCGCTGTCTTGGGCTTTCACGACCACGAAGTACTGGGAAATCGCTTCAAAATCCAGAAATTCAACCGTCTGGAAAATTACGCCAGTGAGTGGATCAATCCCAAAGGTGGTTGCTGCCTGCTCACTTCGAGTCGGAGATCGCTCTTCCACGAGGCTGAAGTATACAGTGTCGCCTTCGGGGTCCACAGCTCCCACCGCTGGCTGGATGCGAGTCATGGCTGGAAGATTCTCATCGATGCTGAGCTTCATGGATGCGACTTGAGGAGATTCATTCACATTGTTGACCACGACTCTAATCTCCTGCGGAGTACTCAAGCTTCCAGACGAGTCGGTGGCCACGACTAGCAGAGAAAACTCAGTCTTCGCTTCGTAGTCCAGCTCAGCGCTGATGAGCGTCACGGTGCTGTCAATTATGTTGAAGATCCTGGAAACCCCAAGCAGCTTGATGCTGACTGGGTCAGAGCTTCCGTCGTCCAAGACGTCGGGATCGAAGGCGTTCATTGAACCTTGGGCTTTTGTGCCAACATTCGAATTTTCATCGATGTAGAACACTGTTGGTTCTAGCCTTGGACGCTCATTCACGTCTCGAATGTGAACTTCAACCTTCTGCAATGGAGACTGAAGTCCACCACCGTCTGTAGCTTGTACCAGTAGCTCACACATTTGCTGGAGTTCGTAGTCGAGGAGCCCAGGTTCACTCAC
Organism: Globisporangium paddicum; assembly: GCA_023334015.1. Taxonomy (NCBI): domain Eukaryota; phylum Oomycota; class Peronosporomycetes; order Pythiales; family Pythiaceae; genus Globisporangium; species Globisporangium paddicum. The sequence continues at coordinate 18,472 of JAASFV010000075.1, forward strand.
CAACACGCGGCCATTATCATCTACACTAAACGGGCAGCTGGAATTCTGGTTGGTCGCCAAAGCCACAGAGTATTTCCACAAGTGGGATTTCCATTCCGTATTGGCTCCATGCGAGTCTTCGTCATTGATCTGAAGCGTGCAAACCACTCTATTGGCGTACTTGGACAGTTGAAGAGCGTCCAGGTTATATGGAAGCTCGTCGATTTCGCACACATGCGGCAAAATCGTTGTTGGTGCATCGTTTGCATCGAGAATGTGGACTATTACAGTTCCACAACCTTGTAGAGACGGCGTGCCTCTATCCACCGCGCAAATCGTAATCGCTATGCTCTGAAGCATCTCAAAATTCAGCACCGTGGAGTTTGCGACTTTCAAGATACCGGAGCTTGGGTCGACTGTGAATCCAGCTTCACCAAGTGTGTTAGTCGATAGCAACTGGAAGTCGACCATCCCATTCGCTAGAACTGGCGAATCGGGATCGATTGAACTCACTTGGCACACAATGGTTCCGGTTGGCGAGTTCTCGACCACGAAGCACGCCTGATCTATAACACTAGGTGGCTCATTCACGTCGAGGATGGTGACAGTGACGACTGACACAGTTGATGCAACAGCGCGATCTGAGACAGCGACCATCAAGCTGTAGCTGCTGCGGATTTCGAAATTGACGAAGTCAACAATTGCACTGAGCTGCCCGGACTCTATATCGACCGAGAAGGCTATGTCAGGCGAGTTTCCGTCTATAATTCGAAATTGTGGGGCGTCTCCCGCATCTTCATCAGTGAAAGGAACGATGCCACCATCGAGCGCAACCTGTGAAACTGGAGGATAGAGTACATCAAACGAGTGTGAGTTTGCTGTTCACATAAAGTAAAGCAACAGAGTGCAAAGCACGCAATTACCTTGGTATACATTAAGCTCCAGCGTTGGAGCTTTGGCTGGGCTTGCCTCGTAAGAGCTCACTTCGCCAACGCCACCACCCGTAATCAGGAATTTTAGCGTCTTTACACTCCTCAAATCAGGATAGTTAGCCTGAATCAATGACGACAAGTCCGGTGACTGCAGTGATTCTCCTTTCGTCTCGTCTGGTACAGACCACTGGATGAAAGTAGACGACCCGAACTGTCTCAGCGCCGTGTTGCTACTGGCAGTTGTCAGCAAGTCCTCTGAGACGTTCAGAATGCGAATCTGAAGGGAAAAGGGCCCGACTTTGGCAGACGGTACCTGAGCATCGCCAATAGCACATAGCAAATTCCAATTAGCGTATTTATCGTGTGCAAGACAAGAGAGTATGCACTTACATTGAAGCGAATGCGGGCTTGAGATAGCTTCATGGCTTCCAGTAGACTGATGCTGCTGAACTTGAGAACCACGCCAACATCAGCTTTCAGGAAGGCGTCGAATCCCATTCTCAGAGTCTTTCGAGAGGTCTGCATCGTAAATGTCGATGCTGCTTTCAGTATTTCGTAGTCGTCCCCAGAGGCGAGGACGGGGAACTCGAACGTTTGGGTGAGCAGTGAATTATCACGTGAGCTAATGCCTTTGTCATATGCACACATAAATTAGTAATTGCTCCATAGTGCATTAATAACATCGCAAAGCTCAAGGTACCTTCTGAGATCGTTATCGAGAGATTGGCTGTCGTTGGGGGCTCATTAACATCTCTTGAAGCGATGTGAACACTGCAAACAGTGCTGAGACGTCCAAGACCATCGTGGTAGGCGCCGTCATCTGAAACGAGGACAGACACGTCCAGCTCCTTCGATGAAGGCGATTCAAAGTCAAAATTCGGCGTCTTCGAGATGAATAGCTGCCCAGTCCCAACATGAACACTTAAGAACGGGTGATCTAGAGTGAAGGAAAACACAGTGCCAATGTCATCGTCTCTCGTGTAGTTGCGGAGAGCGATTCCGACTTTGGTTCCAGGATCCGCATTCTCGTCAACGAGAAACATCGAGTCCACTGCACACTCTGGCGGGCTGTTCTTCATGATCACGTCGACAATCACCGCTACAGTGTCCCATGAGAGACTCGTATCAGTCACTCTTGCGGCTAGCACAAAGTGTGAGCCTTCAGGAATAGCTTGGAGCGCTGAGAGAGAGACGACAGTCAGCTCTCCTGTTGTTGAGTTCACCCCGATCGCATGTCGGCCATCAAATAATTGATCGCCAAGCTGACTGACGGGCCAGGGCTCGACCGAGAACGTGAGCATGTCGCCTGCATCTTGGTCAATCGCATGTAGCACCCCCACGACAGCTCCTTCCTTCGCGTGATTCGACACAGAGAGCGAGAGCGTGCGGTTGCTGCTGACGTAGAAAGACGGGGCATCGTTGACGTCTTGAACAACGATGCGAAGTTGTGATGAAGTACACGCCATGAATGGGTCACAGGCGCTCAGACCTAGCGTGTAGCCAGAGATCTGCTCAAAGTCAAGACTTTCTAGCAGAGTGAGGGTCGAGAGTGTCGCTCCCACGAATCCAAAAGCTCGATCTTCATTTCCGCTCGAAATCCGATACGTGAGCTGCTGATTCAGGTCTTCGTCATCGACGTTCCATTTAAACACAACAGAACCGAAAGGCATGTTTTCTGGAAAAGTGACGCTAATGAGCGGGTCACTTGTCGGTGCTTCGTTCACATCTTGGATGAGCGCAGTGATTTTTCCAATACTCGAGAGCCGTGGCGAGCCAGTGTCAGTCACGCGCACTTTCATCCACGCGTCATGTGTGTCAATCGTCTCGTAATCAAGCAAAGAGCTGCTCAAGACTTTGAGTTTTCCACCCGTGGGTTCGATGCTGAAGAGGTTTACTATGGATTGGTCCACAATTTCATACAGGAGAGCCATAGACTGATCTGCGTCCTGATCTGAGGCCACGACAGTGTACACCCATCCAACAGCGTTCTCCGGGACTTGAAACTGAGCATCTGAGATCTTTGGAGCTTCATTCTTGTCTAGGATCTGAATCATGAGAGTGCATTTGCTGCAAGCTCCGAGCTGATCGCACGCTGAAAACATCAGCTCATACTGGCTTGTCGTTTCGAAATCCAGAGTCGCGGTCATAACAACAAGTGAGCTCTGCGTGAAAGCGAACAGCTCACTTGCCTCAGTCGACTCAATCAGCTTCAGCGTGGTCTCGAAGCCAACGTCTCCAGCATCCATGTCACTAGTAGAGATTGTTGGCGAGATCACGGTTCCAATGGCAACATTTTCACTCACGAACCGCGTTTCAGAAGAGCATCGCGGAGGCTCGTTCACGTCGACCACTTGGATGACGATCTTCGCAGTAGAGATTAGTACTCCATCGCTCACGGTCGCCAACAAGGCGTATGAGGACTTCGTCTCAAAGTCGAGGATCCCCGCTGCCAACACTGACACTTTGCCAGTTGCAGAGTCAACCTTAAATTGACTCGAGTAGTCACTGGTGACGAATGCAAACCCAAGCACAGTGGCTGCATCAGGGTCAACTGCTGAGAGAATCCCTATTGAGACGCCAGCAGCTGCATCTTCGGGAATGGAGAATACATACTCGTCTTGAAGGAATGCTGGTGCCTCGTTTACATCCTCCACTGCAATCAATACGCTGATGGCGACACTCGTCAAAGTATCGACATTGTCGTGCACCAATATGTTGAGTGGTAGTTCTCGAGGCATCGCTTCGAAGTCCAGCAAAAGCTTCATTCGCAACTGCCCACTGCATGCGTCGACGCTGAAAAATGGAGAGAACTCGGACGAATCCAATTGAAACACGAGTGTGTTGTTCTCCGGATCCCACGTGTTCATCGACAGTGGTACTCCAAGTGCGGTTTCAGCTTGTAGGTTTTCTTTCACCTGTAGTCGAATCATACTGGAGAAGACTTGCGGGGGCTCGTTGACGGCTGTGACGTTGATCAAAAAAGAGATAGTCTGGTTGAGTTCCGGCGAAGTAGGCTTGTACACGTTCACCAGCACAAAAATCGAGGTTGCCATTTCGTAATCCAGTGCCTGAACCAGCACCAGAATACCCATTTTCGAATCGATTTTAACAAACGGATTGGATTCGACGATCTGGAAGCGCAGATTCTCATTTGAGACACTGTCGGGATCAGATGCATTCACAATAAAGATCGTCCGAGGCACGACGCCCAGCTCAGGCACGTCGATTCGGAACGGAGGAAGGATGACAGGCCGCTCTTCAGCATTCAGGATCGAAACGTACACGACCTCTTCAGATGTCAACAGTCCACCGTCAATCACCTCCACCATCAACGAGTACTCTGGTTTCGTCTCGAAATCTAAAGCACTTGGTGAGCGAACTGTTATATCCCCAGAGCTTGAGTCGATGGCGAACACGCTGTTATCTACCAGTCGAAATTGAAGTGAGCTCCAAGCTACTCTGGTGTCCCGATCATTCGCAATCACAGTCATGACAGGTTGTCCACGTACAGCATTCTCCAGAACTGAGCCACGTTGCTGCGGAAGAATTATCGGCGCTTCGTTCAAATCGCCAACAGTGACGGAGATTGTCTGGAACGTCGACTTTTGGGACACTGCATCGTCAATGAGCAGCAATGTGCAGTTCACTGTTGACGCCATTTCGAAGTCAAACTTGGTAGGATCGCGCACGAGCAGGAAATTGGACACTGGTTCGATCTCGAATGGACAGCTCGTGTCCACAATGGACACTGCGTAATGCTCGTTTGGCTCGATCATTTCGTACTGAAGTCCCCCGATGTGAGCCCCAGGACTGGGATTTTCGTCGATGGTGAGCGCTCTGATTGCAAACGCCGGTGGGTCGTTTCCGTCGGCAACGGTGAGCGTCATCACACATGCGTCTGTAAGTCCACTAGTGTCTGTCACTTGAATTGTGAAGCGGTACTTTGTTTGCAACTCGTAGTCAATCCAGTTGCTTCGGATAGAGACTTCACCAGTCTGCGGGTTAATTGAAGATCCAGAAGGGTAATCTGATCCAAGGAGACTGTAGGTCGAGATGTCGTGGAGATCAGGATCTGCAGCTTGCACCTTGCCCAACGACAGCACTATGAATTAAAAAAAATACACAACAGAAGATACAGTCAGCTGCAGAGCCGCCAGCACCAAGTAAAGTGAGTTGGTGCATTACCTGGTGAAGGTCCAAGTAACTCCAGTCGCAAGCACGCAGCTCCGGTCCAGCTCACGGGCACTAGTCGAATTTGACGTGCCTTGACGTTGGGAATGGTAACTTCGACGAAATCATCGGTTATTGCATCGCTAAACGCTGTAAACAGATGCGCTTGGCTCGCAGAACGGAGCTTCACGCGTTCAAATGCGGCAGCCGTAGTTTGTCGAAACTCGAGGTAGAAACTGGTCAAGCGTCCTGTGGCACCTTCGACACTAACACCCGAGTAAACACGAGCTCTAGACACCATGGTGGGCTGCGGAAAGTTCAGCTGAACCCATTCTGTAGCTGAAAAATTTGACGCGGCACACCAAGCACCGGCTGCGCCGTCACTGCGGACCACGTCCATCCCGTTGTAGCCATAGCCATGTGCTTTTCGGTTGTCCAGGAACGAGCTCGCAGACAAGGAGCTACTTAAAAGGACGGGCTCCGATGCACTTCCAATCAGCGTGTGCTCGACCGTGGCAGCGGTGCAGCACATCAGCGTTGCTTGGCCTGAATTTGTTTGCGCCTTGAAGCTACTTGATGGGCAGTTCCCAGCGACGAGGACAAAGTTGTTCTCCATTGGGAAAGCCTGACCACTTGCAGCGCTGCAGACTGACTCCACATCGACATCGCTGCACAGTCGAAGCTGCTGGCTCTTGCAGAATGCATTTTCAGCGCTGTATCCGACACTCGAAGTATCTCTCACTTGCACTGTGAAGAATTCAGGGACTGCAACCATACACAATATCAGCAATGTTATCTGTGAGGGTATCTGCAAGGCAATCATATGCGCAGCAAAATGGAAACGTACCGGAGTACGAGAGTAGTTCTGACACTTCAGAGTCAGAAATCGCCCCCGCGAAGAAATGGAAGCGGCTGATCCAACCAGTGAATAGATTATCTTGAGCTGAGAGCACCGCTCTCTCTGCGATAGAACGAAATCCCATGATCGCAGCAGCAGACGAGTCGAGTTCTCCGTTTATGTACAACCGAAGAATGTGATCTGCGACGGAATACACCACACTCAAATATGTCCACGATCCGTCAGCGACAACTGCCGCACTCGTTGCACTGATATCCCCGATTTGGACCTCCAATCTGTGATCAACGACAGCTAAACGTAAGGCGGGCTCCACCAACGCATCAAGCGTCAGAATGTTCCCTTCGCTCCTGTCGCTCTTGATCACTACGGCGATGGAGAAATCGAGGTCTCCAAACGCAAATTTGATCGCTGGAGTTGGTTCATAGAGATCTTGGGTCGTCATCCCAGTGAAAAGGCCTCCGCTCGCTATGAAATGGGTCGCATCACCTTCTAAACAAATACAAAATGTTAGATATATGCTCACTACAAACTGATGATAGTAAACAGGATTTACACTCACTTTCAGGAAACGAAGTCGGTTCAGCAACAATGCGAGCACCACACGTCGATAGCTGAAGTTTTGGAGCCTCGTTCACGTCCGCGACATTGATCACCAGCGTGCCGCAACCTGTCATTCGAGCGACAAAATCGTTGTTTGCTCCGTCGTCAGTCGCACAGAGCGAGAAAAGCAGCTGTGGTTCCGTTTCAAAGTCCAACTGAGGTGACCAAAGGTAGACGTTCGACGCGTTGCGGCTGACCGCACGAAAGCTCAGGCGGCCAGTGTCTGGGACCACTGAAAATGAGAGAATACTGTTGGGATTTGAGTCTACACTGTAGACTTGGCCCACCAGCACACCAGCAGCGCTATTTTCAGGGACGGTGAAAGCAAAGCTGCCGACATGTGGGGGTGAATTCACGCGACTCACAGAGAGCTCGACGATTTGGTTTGTGGTCGATGCCAGCCCGGCGCCATCTTCGTCAACTGCCCGCACTATGGCAGTGTACACGCTGCCGCCAACGACCGCCTTGATCAGACGGAGATCACCATTTGCCGACAACGAGAACTGACCTTCTTCACTGATGCCGACAATCTGATACTGAATGCTCGTAAACTTTCCATCGGGGTCGACCGCACTCAATGACTTGATAGTGGTGCCAACTGTGGTGGACTCGGGGATGTAGAGCTCCAACGTGCCTTGTTCAAAATACGGCGGCTCGTTCACGTCCTCGATCTGAATAACCACGTCGACAGTAACGCTATTGGACGCACTATCCTTGACTTGGACACGTAGTTCTACCCTCTGAAGCCTCTCAAAGTCTAGCAATGAGGAATTTAAGACCGATACCTGTCCGCTGGAGTTGTCGACTCTGAAATAGCCTAACGACGGAACAGATAGCAGCACGGCAAAGCTGAACATATCTCCAGCATCTTGGTCTCGGATAGATGAGCCCAGTGAAGTACCGACGAGCGATCCCGTTGGTGCGTTCTCTGGGATACTCAAGTAGATCACGCTACTTCCAAGCAGCAATGGGGGCTCGTTGACGTCGGAGACTGCAATTGTGAAGGTTTGTATCGTCGATGCTGGGTTCGTAGCTGAATCGGAGGTGTTGATGGTGATCTCGAAGCGCGTTTGGAGCTCAAAGTCAACATTAGCATTGCGGATCTCGATCTGAGCGCACGAGCGTGACGTTGGAACCACTCGAAACGCAGTCGAGTCACTATCGTTGGCGAAATTCGATACGTACGTGTACGAGATCGTGTCGTTTTCAGGATCTGACCCAGTCAAGCGACCGAAAACAGTGCCTCGAGGCGAGTTCTCAGGGAGCGCAAGCAGCTCAAAGCTGAATGTCGGAGGTTCGTTGACGTTCAGCACGCTGATCAGAACCAAGGATTCTGAGCTCAAGCCGTCACCATCTGTCACTCGCACTGTGAGATTGAACGAATTAGCCGTTTCGTAGTCCAGATGGGCGTTCGCAGCGACGATAATTTGTCCAGCACTAGTGATCTCAAACATATGCGTCGTCTGAACGCTCATGATTTCAAACGCAAAGCTCGTGTACGCTGCAGCCTCTGGGTCGACTGCAGTTAATGGGTCTCCAACAGTTGTTGACGCTGCAGAGTTCTCCGCCACAGTTCGGTAAACTGGTGATTGCATGACTGGACCTTCGTTCACGTCTGTGACGTGAATCTGAACCCAAGCCTGCGCTGACAAAGGCACAGGTAATCCGTCGTCTCGCACTTCCACCAGCACATCGTACAATTGCTGTGTCTCAAAGTCCAATCTTCCAGTTGAAGAGAGGGAGATCTGACCATTAACTCGGTCGATGTGGAATAATCCCGCGGTATCCTGAGCGACGATTACAAATACGAAGCTGCTCGCACTCCCGACAGATTGGCCAGAATCTTGATCCACAACTTGAACCGGTTGTCCTGCAGTTGCGCCACCGATACTTGCTTCGCTGATAGATCTCACGAGTTTTTGCGGTGCAATCGAGTCCAAGTAGTCCGTCGACACGTCCTCCCAGCTCCCATCGCCAATTCGAAACTGGAATGTGATCGCGTCGTCCGTCACAGAGAATATAAAAGCAGAGATCTCGTGAACTCCTCGTCTCAATGGGCTGCCAAATGCGCTTTCCTCGGCGTACTGGAGATCAGAGCCTGGCCGAAATGACCCAAGCGTAGACGCCACCAAATGATCCATCGTGAACTCGACACTGAGATTCGCTTGGGAAAGCGTACGCACAGAGACCGTCGAGGAGCTCCAGAGAAGGAAGTTCCAGGTTGCAATCAGTCCATGAGGTCCGCTCAAGCCGTTCTTGCACAGCTCAGTGTTGCGAATAGCGCTTAAAGATGTGGTCTGGCTGGTACAAAATCCACTCGGTTGGTCCGCAATCTGGATGTTGTTGATAAAGTCCAGTCCCTGCAGGCCAAAGATGGCGTGATAGGAGACGGCCTTTGTCGATATAGTGAGCTCATAATCCAACTTCAACGCCGGTGGCTCATTTTCATCAAGAACCAGGACGGAGACCTCCGCAGTCGTTGACAGCCGTGGATTCCCGTTGTCTGATACGGTAATGTAGAGCTTGTACTCGTTTCTCTGCTCATAGTCCAGCGTCGATTCGATTTTCACGAAGAGTTGTCCATTGCACGACATAATCCCAAAGAGATCACCGCCTACGCCACCACTGATCTCGAAGCTCAACTGCTGCCCAGCATCCGGATCAAACGCCGTGATCGGCGCACCCACCAATACGCCAGATGCAGAGTTCTCTCTCACAGACACGGCGGCCGGCAGCAGAATGGGTGGTTCATTTACGTCTTGGACGTTCACAAAAATGGTCGAGACGGAGCACAGACTGAAAGAGTCGCAGGCTTGAACGGATACGTGGAACGACGCACGAGTCTCAAAATCGATCGCATCACTCGTCGAAACCAGCAGCTGGTTTCCAACGAATGTGAAAGGTACCGCAGCACCTGAACTTAATACGGAGTACGTGACGCTCTGGCCCTCAGGATCGATCGCAATGGAAAGAGTATCGTCAAGAACAATAGTCCCCACGCCACTGTTTTCAGCGACTGAAGCGCTCGAGACCACGAACACTGGAGCCTCGTTCACATCCAAAACGTGTATCTCGACGACTTGCGTGTCGCGTAAACCTCTGGAGTCAGTCACAGACACCGACAAAGCGTAGACTTTCGTTGTCTCGAAGTCAAAGACTGTGGCATCGACTGCAAAGATGGCACCCGAGCGACTGTTGATGCGGAATAGTTTGCTCACGTTGCTATCCATTAATGCAAAGTGGAGCGTGTCTCCTTGGTCGGGATCATGAGCAAGCACCGTGATAAGAGGCGCAGATCTGTTGCCAGTTGTCGTGGCAGTGGCTGTGAACTCGCTTACATCGCCAAACAATCCAGAGACGATCACTGGTGGCTCGTTCACATCGAGAATGCTGACAACGAGCGTCATTGTAGTGGTGCAGGGAATCGCAGCGTCATCGGTGGCTAGCACAGTCACTTCATAGTGACTCTGGCTCTCAAAGTCGAGACTACTGAACGCGAGGATGGTGATCTGGCCCGACGACGCTCCGATTGCAAAAACATCGGAGTCTAGTCGAAAAGCGACTCTCCCAGGCACACCAAGAGGGTTGTCTTCATCGCTCATGAGCACTGGTGCACCAACCTGCGTCCCTGCAACGCTGTTTTCTGGGATGAACCGCGACTGCGAGCCAAATACCGGGCAGTCGTTCGTATCAGCGATGTGTACAGTCATCTGGCACTGCACTGCGTTCACTCCATCGCTCACTTGAAACCGCAGGTCGTAAATTGGTATTGCTTCGAAATTGAGCAATGAAAGATCCTTGGCAAAGAGGCTCCCGCTTGCGTTCACAAAGAAGACTGAGTTTGGGTCCAGGCTAAAGATCAGCTCCTCTGCCTCAGGATCCTGAGCGAGAACCTGCAGGAGCCATACTTTGTTCCCAATCAGATTCTCGGACACCACGATATCTTGATAGTCGCACACTGGGGGTTCGTTCTGATCAATGACGTTGATCTGAAGAGGGCAGTGTACTCTTCCAAGAACAGAGTAGCTTGCAGCAAAATGCAGTTGGTAGCTCGCCTGCGTCTCGAAATCAAGTGACACATCCCGACCCACACGGAGTTCGCCTGTCATGTTGTTCATCTGAAAAGGAATTGAAGCCAAAGTCGAGCCCACAAGCTCAAAGCTGATTACGACAGTGTTCACATTGGTCACTTTCACGACTCCCACGGATGCGCCAGCTGAGTTTTCCAGGATCTGGAAAATGTTTGGCGATGATGGACATGCAATCGGGGGCACGTCTTGAACGATTTCAACGTAGCATGTGATCGGGACATTGTATAGACCGTCAGTGGCCACAATGGACACCACCAAAGTGCTTGCGAACGTGATCTGTAGCTGTGTAGCATCGCGCACAAACAGAAACTGGTCCGTTGACACTGCAAATAAGTTCGCTTGCCACGAGTCAGCAAGCGTGAAGCTCAGAGCCACTCCTTCTGGATCGAAGAGGTCGATCTTTGCAATTTGGTGACCAACTTCCGCACTTTGATGCACGCTTCCATTCACCCCAGAGGATCCCACGGGCATCTCATTGCTGTCAATCACGTCCAAGACTGCGACGCACGTCCCGCTGAGGCCCCTGACATCCGTCACCTCCACTGTGAAGTAGTGCTGCTTCTGGGATTCAAAGTCCAGCAGACTCTCCAGGATCAGACGGCCAGTGTTGTCGAACGAGAACCACGTGCTTTCATTCACAACGCGGAACGTAAATGATGAGTCGCTGGCGTCTTCGTCGAGGACCGTGAGAGCTGTGGAGAAAACGCTTTTAACAGGAGCTGCTTCGCTGAGTTGAAAATGCGCACATTGAGGCTGAGGCGCGTCATTCACATCAAGCACCGATACCGTGAGTTCGAACAAGATGACAATATCTGAATCCTGAATCACGAGCGTCACCATGTGCGAGCTATTACGCTCGTAGTTGGGAGAATTCTGGCCAACTCGCAGGCAGTTCGTTGTTGAGTCGTAGTAGAACGTCCCTGGGATGCTCTGGTTTTGGAGCGTAACGACGAGCTTCGCTCCTTCCGGGTCAAAGAACAGCGAGTCGAGAGACGGATCGATGGCGCTACCCACCGCTGAGTTTTCGGAAACCTTGATGGCCTGTCCTATGATAAGCTGCGGCGGCTCATTGATGTCCAGCAGCGAGATTCCGAAAGACTTTTCAACGGAGAGCGTTTCGACCGACGTATCGTGAACACCGACAGTGATGTTGAAGGTTTTCCGCAGTGTTTGGACGTCAAACAATCTCGTCCACACGTTGTTCTTGCATGAGATCTCCACAACACGAGTCTGACGCAGCAGCGGTACCTGGAACTGCAGCGACGCTAGATTCTCACTGGCAGCTACAGCAAACGACTTCCAAACTTGTGCGTTGGCGTCGACACGAATAGTGACTTTGCTTTGTAGATCTCCAGGCATCGAGAGTGCGCCGTTGTTCACGTCCATGACTGCTGTGTGGATCTCCACGACGCTGTAGTTCTTCAGTTCTCCTAAAAAAACGACACTTTGCACTCCGAAGCGATAGGAATCGCAGTCGATGACAACTGGTTGAAAGGCTGGTGGCGTCAGCATATCGTACGCAAAGGCCTCATAGTCGAAGCACAGCGAGTTCTTCACGTAAAGCTGGCCAGTCAAAGGCTCTATGCTGACACAACCATCGACGCTCTGAGCCTTCAGTGAAAACACAACGCCACTGCCTTTGTCTTGATCGTACGCTGCCACCGGAGTTCCGATAGGCGACCCAGTCGGGGTGTTCTCCCTGAGCTCAAACCCCGAGCTTACGATGACCGGGTACTCGTTCACGTCTACCACGAACATTGTCAGCGTTGCCTCGCTCGCCAGTTGCCCTTTGTCTGTCACGCGGAACGTCAGCGAATACGAGTCTTCGTTCTCAAAGTTGAGCGTGTTGCGGGTGGAGAGGTTGCCCGAGTTGCCATCGAACACAAACGGACAGATCAATGAAGGCGCACACGCCACCATGGAAAGAGTTAGCACATCGTTGAAATCTGGATCCGACGTGACGGCAAACGTGTCAGCGCGCACTGTGGCAATCGCGTTTTCTTCGATGTAGATTGCCGAAACTCGAATCGTTGGGGCTTCGTTCACATCGAGAACTGCGATGTTGACTCCAAAGGTCGCAGACTGCACAGGAACGCCATTGTCCTGGACTTGTACGACAAGGCTGTAAGCATTCTGTCTCTCGAAGTCCAGACCGGTCGATCGTCGATAGGCAGCAAAGCTTCGACTTCCCCCGCAGCTTGTACTTGCCGTACCTTTGCATACGAGGTCACATGCAGTGTCGCTGACTTGATTTTGAGTCAATACTGGAATGAAGTTGCTGCAAAGACAGGTCGTGCTCGCGTACAACACCATGAACTGGTAGGAAGTACAGCTTCTTGAGCAATCTGCCATCGGCGCTGATGATGCTGAGACGTTCATAGAGACCCCGATGACGGAATCCTGAATGTTTTTGAAGCATCCCACGAACGCATCCGATGGTCCTTTCCCCACATATAGCTGCCCAGAAGCTGCATCCAGTGAGAAATAGCTGTCTTCGTTGCCGCTCAGGATCGAGAACGCTAGCTTTTGACCAATGTCGGGGTCCAAAGCAACGAGCGGAAGCCCAATTGTCTGGGTTTCTTTGCTGTTTTCACGGATCTCTCTGCTCTGCATCAGGGCCACAGGCGGCTCGTTTGCGTCCAGTACCTTCACGGTCAGCATCGCCATAACCGCGAGCGGCAGTGTGGGGCGAAGTTCAGTGATTGTAATCTCCAGCACATGTACGGAAAGTGTTTCGTAATCCAGCGACGCCTTTGCAATCACAAGATTTCCGCTCTTCACAGTGAACAGACCAAGAGAGTTCCCTCCCGTGATCACCACGGAAATTGCATCGCCATCCGGATCAGAAGCCTGGATTGCGCCAACCACTGCTCCAATCGCGGCATCTTCAAATATGCTGAGTGTCGAATTAGCCTTCAATGTTGGCGCTTCGTTCACATCGATGACCCAGACTGTGATCGGCACTGACGAAGTCAACCCAGTCGAGTCTCGAACCTGCACCGCGAGGTCGTACTTGTTTAGCGATTCGAAATCGAGCTCCTGGGTATTTCGACGGATATGGCCAGTAGAAGCTTCAATCTCAAAGGTGTTCGAGACGTCACTGTTCTGAAACGAGTACGTGAGATTCGCAGCGCCAGAATCGTCATCATCTGCGATCACATAGTCGGCTGGTGCTAGAATACAAGAGGGATAGACAAAAACACTGTCAGAACCAAATTTCGAAACAATTCAAACTTAAAAGCTACCTCACCATAAGCGCTCACAGATGTTCTTGGGTACTGAAGCCCGAGCAACTGCGAAACGTTGACCCAGTTTTGGCTTGCAGTGTCGAACTTCTGCACAGACAATGCTGTAACACAGTTGTCTGCACTTAGCGCTGTCTGAACCGTGACTTTGGACGCGTCGACCTTGGCTTTGAACTGCAGTTCAATCCATTTCCCAGTATCGCCAGTGTCAGAAGGTTTCAATAATGCGACAGAGTTCTTGTTGTTGTCCATAATGAGAGCGAGAGCTGACCCATCTGATGCGCCATACGAAGTCAGTGCGCTCGCGAGATCGAGCTTCTTTCGCTCGGAGAACCAACTCAGTTCTCCGATCCCAAACGGACCGGATCCAAAGTCCGAGACCACAAGAAGGCGCCATCTTGTTGCACTTTTCGTAGTTAGCCCCCAAACAGACGGTGATCCGTCACTAAACACGACCGGCTTCACATCCCGTGTCGCGAGCGAGTTGCCAAGTCCACTTACGTCAAGCAAGTCGCCATCGAACCTATTGATCAGAAACAGCAATTTGAAGTACAAGTGCTATCATTTAGTGGTGAGTAAGTGGCTCGAAAAGCCTTAGAAGTTCTGCTGATGTACCTCAAGTTGGCGATCAGGTTCACCGTCTTGTCCGCCTCGATTCGGCCAAAGTTGTTCTTGATGAACTCAGCAGACTTGACCTCGCCCCACCAACGCAGCTAAAAAAACACGGAAATCAGTTAACCATCCAGTAAAGTTAAATGCCACACTTATTACATAAGAAGGGACACATACCTCGTCGATCACGAACACAAACGGCGTCATCGGGCACACGACACTCCCAAAGCACGAGCCGATGACGAGCTCTCCACCCGAGTCGCACTTGAATCCACTGATCAACGGAATCCGCGTTTGAGAAAATAGGATCCCATCGAGGAAGAGAACTACATCTCCATAGACGCTGTCGACCGTCACTGCAACGTGATACCACACACCCACTGTCAGTTTCGCCTTGGTGGTGACTGGGATATCGTACAAGACAGCTCGCAGGCTCTCTTGTGCGTACGAAATCTGGATGATCCGACGCGTCTTGGAGGCAGTTGTCTTTGAGTAAGAGACAATGGCTCCCTCATTTGCACCGATCTGAATCCAGAACTCGAGGGTAAAGCCTGCTGTAGCTGTGGCGATACTCACTGGATTTCGAGACACGAATTGATTGTCTGCAGTGATCGACAAGGCACTCATCGATTTGCCGCCAGTAAGTAGGTCGTGGCGCTGGCATGTGCTGCAAGGTTCGCAGATGGCAGGTGTTTCGTTGAGGAGTACACACTTGGAGGCTGCCGTGTCTAAAACTGCCGACTTGCAGAGGGCTTGTCCGATACACCGCTGCAGACAGACTCCGGAGGATGTTGTTGAATACACTCCCAGTCTCTTGGTCACGCTGTCAGGATAATTGCACGCTCCTTGGTACTGGAATCGCTGCTTCGCCAGCGTGCGCCGAGCTGTGTTTTCCTCGATAAACAGCTGCTGTCCAGACACGAAAAATGGCGTTTCGTCCACGTCGAGCACCTTGACGGTGAAATCCACACGAGCCGCGGCTCCAGTGCGGTCCTTCACGCTCACACTAACTGGATACAAAGACCGCGTTTCAAAATCAACGGAGTCAACGGTCAAAAGCTGATAGGTTGCATCGTTCAGCTGTACAAGCGCAAACACGAGAGAGAGATCCACCAGAATCACTGTCCATGAATCGCCCACGTCTTCATCAGCGATCGTGAGGTACCCGACGAGAGAGCCAACCGGAGCTGACTCTGGGGCATTCGCCACTAACGCAGTTGAACCAGGGTACACAGGAGAAAACGTTGCTTGTGGTGCATCATTCACGTCCAGCACTCGGACATTCACAATGAAAACGGTCGACAGCTTCTCCAAACGCGCGTTTCGCACCAAAATTGACATGTTGTAGCTCGACTTGATCTCGAAATTCAGCGCACGGAGAGCTGAGAGTTGCCCAGTAGTTCGGCTGATGGCAAAGTCAGAGTTTGCATCTTGGATTGCAAACAAGAAGGATGTCACAGTCCTACTTTTTGAGTCTTGATCAGTGCAGCTTGGCCACAAAGTGGTCCCAACCACAGCGTTTGGCACATTGTTCTCAGCGATGGTAAACAAAATCGAGGCTGTGCACACCGGTGGCTCAATCTCATTCAGGATCGCGATCACGATTGTGCACTGCGAAGCCAGCGGTGCGGGCGCGTCGTCTTGGACTCCAACAATCAGTGTAAACAGATTGCACGCCTCATAGTCTGAGATGTTCGTACCGACTGTGATCACACCGGTCGACTCGTTGATCTGGAACATGTCGTAGTCGTTGCCACGCACGATGGCGAACGAGATGGTGTCGCCTGCGTCCTTGTCACTGCCAGCGACATTTCCCACGAGCGAGCCACGCGCTGTGTTTTCCGTCAACTCCAGTCGGGCATTTGTGCACTGGGGGGCGTTGTTGAGCCCACGTGACATAATCCCCAGCACTATCTGAGAGTACAAAGTCGGGTCTTCAGTGTCGGTGACGCGCAGCGTGACGTTGTATCGTGTTCCAGTCGCAAGAGCAGCGCTTGCCTTTCCGGACACATTGCAAACGGTGAAATCCTCGTTGCTCTCGACCACAAATTTGCCCGATCCGTCAGTCTGGATGGAGCAGATGCCACCCACTTGGTCGGCGTCCCGGTCATCCACTGCAAGCGAAATCACCCCGTACGAGCCATCACTCAGCCGGCTGATGTCAATCGGATAGTAGCTCTGGAAATCAAACGTGTCCACAAAGTACGGCGGTGATGGAGCATCGAGGACCTCGATCAGCACCACGCCGGAAAGTCCAGTCCTACCATCCGTGTCTATCGCTCGAATGACCAGCGAATAGATCTCAGCAATGTTGACATCCAGTTTCGATACGAGACTCAACTGGCCCGTGGATGCTGAGATCGAGAACTGGCGAACTGGATCTCCTGAGTAGATGTCGTACACCAGTGTGGCTGTTTGGCCGGCATCCTGGTCGAACGCAGTCACAGGCGTTCCGATCAGTGCACCAGGACTCGTGTTTTCCTCGACAGTCGCAGTCATAACAGCTGCAAACACTGGCGCGTCGGGGCCATCGGTGATCGTCACTGTGCTCGGGCCAATATCGGAACAGAGCCCGAGCGAGTCGCATGCGCGAATAACCAGCGTGAATGTCCGAGTCACGAGGGTCTCGTAGTCGATGAGAGCTGTCACCACGATCATATCGCCGTCGAGCGTGAACAAATCCAGAAAGCCACTTGTCGAGCTTAGAATCGCGTGGTCAACGATGTCGCCCTCGGGATCTGGCGAGATGAGCGTGAATATAGTTGTACCGATCTGCTGATTCTCGACCACAGAGAGTGTGAAGGGAACTCCATTCGGCGGTTCGTTCACGTCAACAACGTACACAATCATGGTGCTTACAGCAGAACCTCCACTCCCATCGGAGACTTGGACGCTGACGAACAGGATTGGCGTTGTTTCGTAGTCCAGCGTATCAATCGCCCACAGCTGGCTGTTGACAATCGATACCATGCTGGAACTGTTCTTGAGTGTGAACGTGAACGCCGTGCCGCTGTCTTCATCATAGGCAAACGTCATCAGGTCCCCGATGAGGCAGTCGTTCCCAGAGCACTTCTCAAGCACATCAAAGACGCCGCTGTAAAGCACTGGGTCTTCGTTGACATCTAGAACCACGATGGTGTAGTCGCAGGTATCGTATCGATCCGTCGAATCCGTGAATTTGATGCGGAACGACATGGAGTCTTGCGCTTCGTAGTTGATCGATTTCTGGAGCACGATCTGGCCGGTAGTAGCACTGACACTGACGACTCCACTTGTCGATTGTGAGATGAGTGTGTACGCCAGCACGTCGCCTGAATCTGGGTCAAACACCAGTCCGCTCAGTTCACCGACCACCGACTGCGGGGGAGCGTCTTCTCGAACGACAAAAGCCCCAGCAGTGCACTTGGGCGATTCGGACTCGTCTTCAACAGAAATTGTGACCACACCAACTGCTGATAAACCTCCAAGATCGGTCACCGCGATGTTGAGCGCGTAGATCTTCTGCGTCTCAAAGTCCAATTCCTTCGTAATTATGATGTTCCCGTAGGCGTTCATTACAAAGTTGCCGTTCACACTCCCAGATACGATCGCAAACTTGAACGAATCGAAGGCGTCGGGGTCGGACACTAGGAGCCGCGGCAACAACACGACAGGTGGGAGCAAATTTTCCTTCGTCTGAATCGTGAAGCCAGCATTCACGAAGGACGGTGGTTCGTTCACATCCACCACGCTCACTTGGATCTTGCATGCAGAGTACGCCAAGCTAGACGCAGTGTCATTCACCACGAGCACCAAATTGTACTGGTTGAGCGTCTCGTAATCAAGTGCTTGGGCCAGCGTGAGCTTCGCCTCGTTATTCAACGCAAATGGGTTGGTAGTCACTGTTGTCACGTCACTGGAAGAAGCGTCGTCCAGTACAAGCTGATACTTGATGCTCAATGGTGCGCTCGCGAGCAAAAAGCTGGCAGTCGAAACAAAGCTCACCGTCGCTTCTGGGATGCTGAGCTGCTGCTTTTGCCCCAAGCACACGGCGGCGTTCGCAAATGACATCGTCAGTGAGCGCTCACCACTGGCGCACGAGTACCCATCGGGGCACTTGCGGAAACCGGATCGTCGATGGCTAGGCGCTGCTTCGGGAATTGAATAGTACCCGCTTGGAACACTCATCGGCGCGTAGAAGTCCATTGCCTGGACCAGGGGCACACTGGTCTGCAGTCGATAGTTCGACCCAGCAGTGACCATCGTGAACTCGGTCCAGGGACTCGCCTGGGACCCTTTCGCGCCGATAAACACAAAACTCCCAGTCAAATTAGCATTCGCTTGGCTAATGTTGGCGCCGTATTTTAGCAAAGCAGTTGTGAACTCACTGCTCAGCGCCCTGGAGCGCACGTTGACGCCGATGACAAACAGCAGATCCCCAGTGGATGATGAGCCCAGTTCAGCGATGAATTGGTCAGCAGTGGACGCGTCGACTGCTGCCGACGTTGCCATAACTCCATGACCTGAGGCGGTGATCACGACCAGCAGGTTGTGGCCCTGGTTTACTTCACGTAGGCTCTTGCCGTTGACGACCACCGATGTCGCACAGCTCGGCGCCACGCTGCCGCAGACGGTGGCGTCAATGTCAAAGTAGAGGGTCTGCCCATCTAGTGCGTCGCAACGCAAGCTCTCAAACGGTGCAGGGGTAGGCGGCGACGTCAACGCTGCGTACTTGCGAAAGAGCATCGAGCGCTTCGCATGGAAGGACGACTCGAAGCCCAGCAGCGTGATCAGGTGCGGTCCTTGCGATGAGACGAAGGAAAACGAGACGGTGCTCGCCGTCGTCTTGGCCACAACCGCGTTGCCATCCACGCGCACTTGCAGTCCATAGTCGAAGGCTGCGACCGGCAGCTGGAACTCGCACGTTGGACTCGTCGCTGCGCGCTCAAAATACGAGATTGTGACGTTGTGGGCGACGCCACCGGACCAGCTGGTGCTGAAGCGCGACGCGTTCACGTCCTTGAACTCGAAGAGGTCGATCGTCTCGATGCTTGTCGTGATGGCATTCATTATCGCGTCGCTGTCTGAGCTGCTGGGTTGCACGGCGAGCGGCGCCAGCGCGTAGCTTATGGCGGCGGGCGCGACCACCACCTGCGCAGCACCAGTGGTCGTCGCGGGGCAGGCACTGACGCTACCAGGCGCACACACGCAGCCTGCGGCGCATCTGCCAGAGCAGAGCGGCTGCGAGAGCCCCCCGGAGACGCCGAAGCGCGTCGCTGGACACTTTCTCTTGGCGCCATTTTGGCAGAAATGGCCAGGCGGACAGCCCAAAATAGCCGACCGCGCACCGATCGAATAATACCCCGGGGGTACTACTAACTGGCCAGCATTCCCGCGCGGGCAGTAGGTGCGCGCAGATTCGCACTTAACGAGATCACGCAGTCCACACGCCGGTGTTGAAGTCGCAGATGGCGACGCGCAGGAGAAGCCCGCGGGCACGGGGCTGCAATGCGTCTGGCCTGGCGCAGAGTACGTTCCGTTGGCGCACGCGACCAAATCCTGCGGCGTCAGCTGCGCGTATGTCCCTGCAAAGCCCCCGGGAACGACGGCACACGCCCCCGCGCCAGACGACGAGTACGAGCCAGCCCCGCACGGCAGCGGTGCGATACCGCCGAGGGTGCAGTAGAAACCCGAGGGACACGAAAGACACGCATTAGCACCAGCGCCGCCTGTGACCGGGCTGTACGTGCCGGCGGGGCAGCTGGTGCACACCTGGGCGTGACGCTCGCCGTACGTGCCCATGGGACAAGCAGCACAGCCACTCGCTGAACCTGGAGTAGCAGTGGCAACACGGAAGTAAGAGCCGTACGGACATCCACTAGAGCGAAGCAGCAGCGCTGACGAATCGTAGCCGTCAGCGTTGTTCCAGACAATGCCCCCTGTGCGTTTGCACCAGCCGCGCGCCCAAGGAACGAAGGTCGCGCACGCCGGGACGACCTGGTACGGTGCGTTGAGGTCCGACTTGCTTGTAAAGCAGTCGTTGTACCAGAAACCACTGTACGCTCGTCGCGCGCAGTTGTATCGAGCTGTGCGGTCGTTGTCTTGGTCGGGCGTGCTGAAGTACGAGTTGTTGAGTGCAGACAGCGCGTCGGTGGCGGTACTCATGCTCGGATCGTAGCCACGAACGCGCAGCAGATACTTATCATCGGGTCCAGCGACACGCAGGTCTGCATAATGGGCAGAAGTGGACACCTGAGCTTTCGAGAGCACGAACATAGCCTCGGTCGGCTGCCTCGTGATGGCCGCCAAGAGGTCGTTGCCGATCCACCACTCGCTGGAGCTGCCCATCCCAAAGCCATCGCGGTAATCCTTCCACTTTCTGTTGAAGCCCAGGTTGCCATTGGCGCGCCGTTGGACCACGAGCCACCCGTCTGAGCACGGCACGTACACTGGACTTGACGCTGCGTCCAGCTGGATGTAGTAGCGGCCGTCAGGGTTCGGATCACCGAGTGCTGCACGCTCGTCTTTCAACTGAGCACACGACGTCGCTGGGCTATCAGGAGAGAGTCCCGTTGGCGACTGGAACGTGAAGTCCATCTCCATCGAGACCTCGTCGATACCGAACGAGAGTACTGATGCGGAGCCAATGTCCACTGCGAAGCGCAACGTGACGGCGCCATTCGCAGTCGTTACGCCGCGCACCACGAAGCTCTTGCGCGCGCGATAGAACATGAAATCGTTTCGGCCCTTCTCGTTGCAGTAGTACACGTTCGAGTCATCGATGAGCTCCTCGCGTACGAGTCGCGTATCCAAGTAGATGCGAATGACCTTCGCGTCTGCAGCTGCCCCCACCAGCTTCTGCAGCAAGGACCAGACGCTCGGCTTGAAGGCGAAGTAGTACGTGAACCGAATCCGCACATTCGAAGCCTGAAGTCCCTTGTTCAGCTGACTCACAGTCTTCTCGACGTACGCGTTTGGGCGAGTGGATGCCTGTCCGCCGAGGATCGTGATACCCTGGCAGATCTGTCCCCACTTGTCAGCAGTATTACCCCATGACGTGACCCACAGGTTGTCGTCTCGGTTGCCGTTGAACGAGTCCTGGATCACCGTGCGCCAGAGTGTCGATGGCGTGGCATCATTTGCGGAACAGATATACTTGGTCGTCTGGATGCCACGGCTATCGAAGCTCAGCATGATGCCGTCGCTCACACTTTGTGCGTCGGCGTACGCGTGCATCCCTAGCCAGAGCCGCTTTGCTGCGCGATTCGTGACTGCGATCGAGTCGTCATCGCTGCTGATGATGTCTCTCAACCACCATTTGCCCGAATCGATAGCACTCCATTGAGGCGTTGCGCTGTTGTCTGATGGAAGCTCCAACTTTGTGTTGAGGACGGCGTTCGAGATGCCAGGTACGGTCGCGAAGAAGTATGAGCCAAATCTCCTGTGCATCGCCATGAAATGGTTCGGGGAGCGCGGTACGACCTGTGAGAGTCCCATATCCTTGCAGCTGTCGTAATCACTTGGACCAGTCGTGGCTCGACAGGCCACATCGCTCGAGCCAAAGTCGCAAGGGACAAGAGTGTACCCTTTGCCAGCATCGGCAACCATGTCGCAGTACGCTTTGACGAAGCCTACGCTTGTGGCAATGACGTACACCCCACTGGTGGCTTTCGCTGCGTCCGCTTTGATTACACTGCAACTCCTTGGGACATTCAAATGAATCGTGGCTTTGCCTTCGTGAGCGTAGCTCTTGGACACGACCGTCTGGCGAAGCGCGCTTGATGTGACCTGGTAGCACTTTTCATTCTCGTAGCTGAACCCCACGCAATCGCTCGTGCCGCGGCAAACGCAGCGACATCGATCTGCGATAGTGCGAACACCTGAGCAGCCGAGAGATGCGCATGTGTTATCGCTACTGCATTTGAGCAGCAGTGGATCACTCGATGCCAGCTCCCATCGTCTCTTATACAGTGTCATCCACACGTTTTCACTCGCTCCTGAGTCCACTGCGCGAATAAAGGTTGTCTTGGTCACGTCTCCTAGAAGCTTTGACTGGTTCTGAGCCATGAACAGATTGCATGCACTGGAAATGTTGCTGTAGACACCAACTTTGCAGAGGTTGTGCTGTCCACACGCGCTCTTACAAGCGTCTAGTGACAGGAGTGCTCCACGGTCGACGATGACGATCTGGGCAGTGACATTCTTTAGCTGGTACCCAGCTTTTGTCGACGTCGTGATATCGAGCGAGATTTTGTTGAACCCAACGCTGGCATCCACAACTGCATGCATGACCATTGGTTCACAACTCCCCAAAGTGGCAGAACTGGAGATCGATGAGAATACGCCATCGTAAATGGCGCTGTTTGACTTTGACAGCTGTGCGAGAAGCTGTTCATTTGCTGCGTTCCGACATATCACAGCCATGACGCGAACGATCAGTGTGCTTGGTAGAACGACCTGCACGTCGCGGGAGAACACGTTTGCTGACTGAGTCACGATAGTATTGTCGACCTTGATGCTGACGAGCGAGGCTCCAGGGACAAGCGCTGTTGTCATTCTTCCGCCGACGACCTTCCCGCTCTTCGCGCCCGTGAACAGGTAACTCAATGACACGTTGAAGGTGTTGGTGCTGGCGTCAGGGAGCTCGATAAAGGTGGAGAAATCTAGAGCTGCACCGGACGGCTGAATGAATGCGCTGTCCAAGTGGAACTGACCTGTGAGTGCTGCAGTCGACAAACTGGATCGATTGAGTGCGAAGGCGTAGTCCACGCTGAAAATCTTTGCGGTAGTGTCGTCGATGAAGAACCGGCCAGTGAATGCGCATATCAGCACTCCTGAGGTAAATCTCGAGATGGATGATGTAGCGACTCCCGGCAGAATGTCCCATTTTCCTTTCTGTGTGATCACCGAAGCTAGCTCTGTCGATCGTGCTGTGGTGACAAAGCTGGCGGGCAAATATACTATAGAGGCCCGCGATGAAGAGTTGAAGGAGTCAGTGAACCTACAGTTAGTGTTGGAGACAGAGCGTAGACGCACTGCAAACTGCGCGTCAGTGGCGAGTCGTTGAAGCTGGAGTGTGGACACTCTCCGACCGACGTCGCCTGTCGTTGGCACTCGCTCCTTCTGAGCTGCTACTGCGACTATGGCGTCAGCATCAGAGACCGCAACCCACTTCAGCAAATCGCTTGCAATCGTGCTGGTGGAGACTGTGATCGGAGTCGAACCCTCCCGACTGAAGAGCACGTTTGACGACTCAAAGTTCTGCGAAATCCCGTAGATCTGAAGCACGTGGGGTCCTGGAGCGAGTTGTATGTCTACTTTAAGAGCTTTTGAGAGCACACCTCCCCAGAAAGTCGTGACACCGATGAATTCCTGAACGATCTGGCCATCCAGCGCGACAAGACCACCACTCCCCACTCGAAATGGCAGCCCAAGATACCAGGACCAGTTCGTCGCAGTCGGCGCCGACTCGACAAACTCAATCTGGAGCAAAAACCCGACGCCACTGCTGATTTTCGCCATTCGTCCGCAGATGTCGCTTCTCGAATTGTAGAAATTCGTTAGCGACGTAAGCTGTCGGTGGCAGAAGCCCTCGCTCTCTACCGGCTGCGCCGCGGAGTCAAAGTCGCTTTTGAAATCCTTGCCCTGGCCGCTTTTGTAAACTTTTGTGGTCCTCTTGGACGTGTACTCGATCTTCACGAGGGGGCTCTGCGAGACTGGAACATGAGAGATGTTGATATAGTGTCTAGGTGAGAAAAAATAAACGAGCGACTGCAAACGCAACACTCACTCGGATAGTTCATGCGTGTATCCACAACTTTCTCCGTGTAGCAGCGAGGATCCTGCGGCAACGGCAAACAACACAATAACCGCATGCTCAATACACAGAAGTAGCCACCTATCCTCCAAGCGCCGTACCAGTTGATAGCTGGAGTGCACAAGTAGCAGCCCAGCGGCAGGCGACGTGATCGTCGCAGTCCTGATTCCATCCAGGTTGTCGTATACCACGCTCGGCAGAACTGCATATGCGATACACACACGCAAAAGTGTTGGTGAGCTTAATGACAGAAAAATGTTTCGGTATATCTTCTTGTGGGCTTTGAACGTACATGGGAGCAGCTCTGAGAGCGCTTCAGTCGGGCGCGACGCGTTGATCTGCTGGAAGACTGCAGCGAGTGCGTGAGAAGCGAGTAGCGCACACGTGACAAGGAGCACCAGCGACAGGCGATGGGGCTCCATGGCTCCTTTTGTCTTCTGTCTTTTGGTCTCTTTGAGAAAATGAAGATCTTGAAAAGCCACGCGTGCATTAAACGAACGAATAAATTACTTTTTAAGAAATAATAATAAAAATGAGATAGGACATGACCCAGGTCAGATAAATTCAGTAGCCTGGGTTATAGTCAAGAGCACCCTACGACATGATGTGTGTGTCCTATCACGGTGTCATATCATGTCACGCCCCTTTCCGCGTATTTGCGAGAGAAAGTAGTGGAAAGGGGACGTTGGACGCAGAGTTCATCGCTGTTCTCTACCTCCTAGACTATCTCAATCGGCCATGAGCGCCCCTTTAAGTTCAATTCATTCGGTCATTTGCCTCCAATCACACAAGCAACCCATTTCAAAAAAGGTTTCTTAGAGACCAAGAGAATATATTAATCATATATTTCGTCTCCATCATTCCCAGGGTCGTGAGTGATGGTAAATATACAAGTCACTCACAGCACGACTAATGATTATGGTACCGAAATATCCTCACATCCACTCACGAAAAGCAAAAATGTACCACTCTTTAAACAAGAAACTATATTTTCACCATCACCCACCAAAATGTAGATCTTGAAAAGCCATGTATTAATTTTGAGAAAACCGAGGGACCGCAAATTTGATTTCCATATGATCAAATTAAAGGAGTCCTCAGTAATCAGTTACTGTCGCCATCTTCGTCTACCACACGGGCAACAGGTTGTTGACGGACGTTACGGACGACTACTGCTTCTCTCGCTGCTGCTCTGTGTCGTTGCCTGTGGGCTCGTAGTTTGGATACAAGCAGCCTTGGCGTTCATCGGACTGCCCGAGTACACGCTGCTGTGTTCGTCCGACTGGGAGACGGCGATGCTCGAGACTGCGAGCGGCGAGTGCTGTAACGGGGTGCACGAGTGAGTTACACCGCAGTAACCACTCTGCCAAAGTACTGTTTGTGCAATATATTTAAGACCAAACTTACTACAGGTTCGCACTGGCTACCCTACCAGGGGCCAGATGCATAATTTATAAAAATTATGGCCAGCGATGACGCGGCCTTGTTACGGACTATTATTACAGATAAGTAAGTAGCCAATCAGAAATAGTGAGCTTCCATAGCCAGTCAAAATAGCTTTATTTAGGTCTAACTATAGTATACAAATCTCTAGTAATTTGCGCCACTCTTGGGGCCGCCCTCGGGGCTTAAATAAACAGTCTCTCTTTTGCCTTGTTAACAAGCAAGTTAAAGTCCTTCCCCCTTTCGCCCACATTGCTCTGTTGTAAACAGGCAATTAGATCGCAGGAATTGCTGATCCCTTTATCACGAGTCCTTGTGGAAGTCGTGTAGCACACGCTTCCTCACTCTGTGTATTGTGCTGAGTAACTCGGGAACGCCCAGTTACAAGTGCGGTGCCAAGTCCGTGGTAGTGGCAGCGTCGCTGGTTCGAGAGGCGTGACGAATGGTGGTGGCGGGCGAGCGCGTCTTGCGTACTAGTTTCTATAAGAGACGCTTGGCATGTGAGAACCAGTTGCGCAATGCGGGCGGAGAGGGGTGGTTGATGGTAAAGGTGCTTGGTCAACACTCAAGTTGAAGCAGCTGCTCTGTCTCTTTTGCCCAGAACTGAAGAAGCCAGAGAGTATCGAAGTCCAGTCTTTGGCTTAATCTGGTCTTATAGTATATATGTTGGCCAGCCTCAACCAGCTAGTAGTCAATAGTTCAAATCAGTAGCTCAAGGCTGGCATTCAGTAAATCAAGGCTAGCAGTCAGTCATCAAGGCTGGCAATCAGTCAATCTAAAAAGTCCCAAGCGTTGGTTGGCTGGACACGAACGTCTCAAAGCATCTTGGCCCCACTATACTTTTTTCTGGTTTCATGGGATTACAATGCCCCCCCCCCAAAAAAAAAAATCTCTTCGCGCTTGCAGTAGCCCTTCTGCTCGGCCTCATAGCGCTACTGCTACAGTGCTGCTAAAAACTATAGGCGCACCCATACTTTTGCAAACGTGCAGCCAAAAAATAATTTTCTGAAAACAAAGCTCGGCTCAACGACTGTAGATATATAGCCCAATCACCGCCAAAAAACACTTTTTCGATAACAC
>JAASFV010000076.1:0-45079 GCA_023334015.1 Globisporangium paddicum
GTTTATCAAGGTGGAAGGCAGTTCGCGAACAAGCAGGAGCTCCAATCGGCGATTCTCCAAGCCTGGGACGAGATCAAGTCTGGCTACATCGAACGACTTGTCCGATCGATGAGCAACCGATGCGCCACTATTTTAGAGCTCAAGGGGAGTAAGCCACCGTATTAGCAACCGTTGATGCTTGCTTAAACGCTTTTATTACCAATGTTACATGCTTGGTCTTGTACATATTTCCACCACCAAAATGCGTTATTTTTTATTGCTCCATGGTTTTTTGGTTTTGAACACTGAAATTAACACTGCCGGCGGAACACGTAAACAGAAACCATGTGTCCAAATGTCAGTCAATTTGAAGCAAAATCCCGTTCAAGTCATGAGCAAATCGGGTGGTCTTATACTTTTTGCCACCACTGTAGCTGGTGGTGTCTGAAAATGATTGCCAGCGATACATTTCTTAAAAATACGGGTGCGGACGGACTTTTGCGCAGCACTGTAATGGCACTGTTTTGTTCGTAACTTTCCCTTTGTCGTAACTTACGACGTAATTTACATATAAATATTACGAAAGGGCAGAAGCTAAAATAGGGGTATTTTTATTTCTCCCTTTTTTAATGCTCGCTGCGCGTCACGCTTGTTGTTCCTGCTTTAAAATTAGGAACAACAAGCGTGACGCGCAGCGAGCAGTTCATTGGATTCAAAAGCCTGGGGTCCATTTTTCGTATGAGAATTTGTATGGGCAGTGCAAAAAAGATAGAAGCCTTTTTTGCATAGTGTACGACTGAGCTCTTCAATTCCCAACCTGCGCTGCTCAAGTCACACGAGCCAGAGCTACACCAAGAGCAGCAACAGCCATGGCCGACGCCCAACACGAGATCGAGAAGCTGCAGGAGCAGATCCACAAGGGCGCGGAGGAGACCAAGACGTACCTCGAAACGGTGCGCTGCCTGCCGCGTATGCCGTTTTTGCTTGGGCTGACAACGTAGACTCATGTGTGTGCCTCTCTCTCTTTCTCTTTCTTGTGTATCCGTAGTTGAAAGCCAAGCTGGGTGAGTACGACGAACACTACAAGCTGTCGGAGACCGCGACGTCGTACCTGCAGGCGGGCATCGACCGCGCGCACAAGTCCGTCGATGAGGTACGTGTCCATTTGGGCGTAGCATCATGGCGAGTTTTCTGTTCTGATGGCGTTGTGATGGATGTGCGTGGATTGACAGCTGAAGGAGCTCGGCGGAAAGCTAAAGCAGAAGGGCAGCAACGGCAAGGAAACGGTTGTGGACGCCACGAAGGCGTCTTTCGACAAGGTGCACGCCGCGCTCGAGAGCCTCAAGCAGAGCGGCCGCGACTACGACCAGAAGTTCAAGGTACGGTGTCATTACGAGTTTTTTTTATATTACTATGAACTATAGTGAGAAGTGGACTCGCTGACACACAAGTATTGTTATTCGCCGGCTGCAGTCGACGCTGAGCACTTCATTTGAGAGCGCCAAGGGCGGGCTCGGTGCCGCGACCTCGACGGTGTCCTCGTCGATCGAATCGATCGTGAGCACGACGCGCGTGAAAACGACGTCGAGCTTTGAGTTGATCAAAGACCAGATCGTGAACGTGCAGACAGCCGTTGGCAACAAGACCGCCGTCGTTGGCCACAGCGCTCTTGGTACGTGGTGACTTCTATTACATGACGTGACGTGGTACTCAAACTTGCCAGCTAACCTCACAAAATGTATGAGCAGTCGCGGCCGGTGGCGTGGTGACCAAGGCCGAGGAGCTCGACGAGAAGTTTGGCGTACGCTCGTCGATCACGGGCGCCGTCGCAGCGGTGACAGAGCGCGTCGTGGGCCTCGACAAGTCGCTTGGCGTCTCGGAGACCGCGTTCAAAGTGGACGAGAAGGTGAGCGGCGGCATGGGCGCGAGTCTGCTCAACAAGGGCTATGAGCTCGTCAACAGCTCGGTCGAGTACGTCACGGACGCATTGAACCACGCCAAGGGGGCGGCGGCGGCCGAGAAGAGCGGCAGCGATGTGGTCGCGCCGGCTGAAGCGGTGGAGGAAGTTGCACCTGAGCCTACGCCAGCCGCGCCCACTGCTCCTGCGGTCGAGAAGGTCGTGAAGGCGACCCCTGTGGTTGAGAAGCCCGTGGAGACGGCCCCTGCGGTCGAGAAGGCAACGGAGGAAGAGAAGACCGCATGAGACTGATAGTCGTTCGCCTGTGTTAGGGCGATGGCTGCTGCTCAACGTGTAGCAGTCTGCCTGTTTTTGCTTTATAATCGTTGTTCATACACACACATTCTTCATAGCCATATTTTCATTTGAGCTGCTCGTCAGAAGTGGCGCGTCTGCGACGTGTGAAAGTGTAGCCATCTCGGCAAAAAGCCACGCGGACTTGGAGGGCGGAACGTGGCTCGAAGACTTTGAATGTGTGCTTCAGAGCAGCTTTCGTGTTGATGAGCGCGTACTGTTGTGATTCAAACGCAGTAGCCTTCGTGAGCGCGTCCAGCATGGTCCAGTGTGGCGTCATCACTCGCATCGCTGGATATTCGGCGGTGTAAACAGTCCAAGGCGGTCCTCTCATCAAGAGATAGAGACTGGGCTTGTGCAACAGGGCCTATGTATGAGGAGGAGTGGAGCAATTGCTCTTCTCTGGCGAGAGCGACACGCGGTGTTCTCGAAGAGAAGAGAGAGAGCAAAATGCAAACAAACAGCAAATGGCTCGAATTTGATCCTGTGGAAACGTATACGTGCAGCGTATCATGCATTTCTGAAGGTTTTCCAGAGATGGCTTCCTTTTTTGTATGAAAATTTGTATACGTGAGGGAGAAAAGTCCGCCAAAATATCCAGGGCAGCATGGTGCTGTGCCAGATCCAAGTCTCATTCCGCAATTTGCCACGTCCAGCACAAGCAACAGCACCAACAAGCAACCAGCCAAGATGACCGCCCAGCAAGAACTCGAGAAGCTCCAGGCGCAGATCCACAAGGGCGCGGACGAGACCGCGACGTACCTCGCGTCACTCAAGGACAAGCTCGCCGAGTTTGACAACGAAAACAAAGTATCGGAGAACGCCAGCGCCTTCTTTCAGGCCGGCATCGACCAGGCGAATGCCTCGGTCGAAGAGCTCAAGAACTTTGGCACCAAGCTCCAGGCGCAGTCCAAGGACGCGTCGGCCGAGCTCGTCGAGTCGGCCAAGGACGCGCTTGCCAAGGTCAACGCGTCGCTCGAGGAGTTGAAGAAGAACGGCGCGGCGTACGACGAGAAGGCCAAGGCATCGGCCGGCTCGCTCGTCGAGAGCGCCAAGGAGGGGCTCGCGAGCGCCGTGGCCACGGTCTCGGGACTTGTGGACGCCACCCACGAGAAGGCTGTTGCTGGCTTTGCGACCCTGCAGGAGCAGTTCGCTGCTGCGCAGAAGGCGATGAGCGAGCAGGCCGGCGACGCCAAGGAAGCGCTTATCGACGCCAAGGACGCTATTGCGGACAAGGCTGAAGATGTCACTGAGGCTGTCGAAG
Organism: Globisporangium paddicum; assembly: GCA_023334015.1. Classification (NCBI taxonomy): domain Eukaryota; phylum Oomycota; class Peronosporomycetes; order Pythiales; family Pythiaceae; genus Globisporangium; species Globisporangium paddicum. The sequence goes on from JAASFV010000076.1 coordinate 3,495, forward strand.
ACAAGGCCGAGGACATCAAGGACGCTGCCGCCGACAAGGCGGAAGACGTCAAGGAAGGCAGCCACACGATGCTCGAGAACGCGTCGGAGATGGTGCACAACGCTGTCGAGTACGTGACGGAAACGCTCCACAACGTCAAGGTGAGCGCCACCGAAGCGTTCCAGGGCACCACCGAGCCCGCCAAGACCGAGAAGGCCCCATAGAGTGCTTTGGCTTCTTTGCCGAGCAGGCATTCCCACACGCACACACACACACACACACACGAGTAAGTAGCAGTAGTAGTAGTAATTAATGAGAGCGATTCTTCTCATTTTTCTGAAATATGTCCTATTGCTGTGATCAACTCGTCGATAGAAGCGAAGGTGACGACCAGGATCAATTGAGCATTGAGCTTTGGGGACGGCATCTTTAGCTCGCAGCTTCACGGCCAAGAAGAGCTGCTGTACATGCAGCGAAGAAGCGGTTGAAGTGGCTTCTGCGACGTGTGAGAAAAACATTTAAAAAAATGTAGCCATCTCATGGAAAGGTCCATCTGCATGTCCACACAACTGTCTTGCGCACCAAGTCAGCAAGGAAGCCATCAAAGGGGCGGACTGAGAAGCCAGCAAAATGGCATCTTTGATTGATTGCGTGTCTCAGCATGCGCGCATTGCACTTGGTGACAATTTGTGCGCAACGTGTCATGCATTTATAGAGGCAGTTGAAGTGCTTTTTTTCGGGAATGATGGCTGCCTTTTATTTATATGAGAGTTTGTATGGCTCGATACTGAAGCAAGGAACAGTTGGTTAGCCAAAGTGCAACGCCGAGTGCGGAATCCAAATCTCATTCCGCAATTTGCCACGTCGAGCACAAGACCAACACTCTCACCACCAAGAAGAAGAAGCTCAAGATGAACACCCGCGAACAAGACAAGGTGGCCGCGCAGCAAGAAGTCGAGAAGCTCCAGACACAGATCCACAAAGGCACGGACGAAGCCGCGACGTACCTCGCGTCGCTCAAGGACAAGCTCGCCGAGTTTGACAACGAAAACAAAGTATCGGAGAACGCCAGCGCCTTCTTTCAGGCCGGCATCGACCAGGCGAATGCCTCGGTCGACGAGCTCAAGCGCTTTGGCACCAAGCTCCAGGCACAGTCCAAGGACGTCTCGGCTGATCTCGTCGAGTCCGCTAGAGGTGCGCTTGATAAGGTCAACGCGTCGCTTGGAAGCCTGAAGAAGAATGGCGAAATTTACGGCGAGAATGCCAAGTCATCGGCCGGCTCAGCCGTCGAAAGCACGAAGGGAGGACTCGCGAGCGCTGCGGCCTCGGTTTCGGGACTCGTGAACACCGCCCACGAGAAGGCTGTCGCTGGTTTTGCGACCTTGCAGGACCAGTTCGCTGCTGTACAGAAGACAATAGGTGAGCAGGCTAGCGCTGCTTATGAGAAAACTGGTGATGCCGCGGATGCTGTTGCGAGCAAGGCTGTTGACATCAAGGACGCAACTGTCGCCAAGGCTGGCGATGTCAAGGACGCTGCCTATGATGCTGCTGCTGCAGCTGGGAACAAGGCTGTTGACATCAAGGATGCGACTGTCGCCAAGGCTGGCGATGTCAAGGACGCTGCCTATGATGCTGCTGCTGCAGCTGGGAGCAAGGCTGTTGACATCAAGGACGCGACTGTCGACAAGGCTGGCGACGCTAATGACGTTATGTATGATTCTGCGGCTGCTGTTGCCAACAAGGCCGTCGAGATCAAAGACGCTGCCATCGGCATGGCCATCGACGCCAAGGACGCCGTTTACGATGCCGCTGCTGCCGTCGGGAACAAGGCTGTCGAGATTAAGGACGCGGCCGTCAACATGGCTGTCGACGCCAAGGACGCTGTTGTGGGCAAGGCCGAAACCGCTGGTGAAGCTGTTGGCAACAAGGCCGTCGATATCAAGGCCGCCACGGGAGACAAGGTGGACGATGCAGTGGAGAACGCCTCGGAGATGGCGCACAACGCCAAAGTGAGTGCCACCGAAACGTACCAGAGCGCCAACCCAGCGCATACCGCATAGAGAGCTGTCTCTCTCCATGTCGTTGTGTGTATATCCACATTCCCGCAGAGTTTGCAGTCACTACCAGTACTCGATTTCTCTCTATCTTGCATAAATTTATAAGTACACGGCTGTCTTAAAAAAAAGGAGGGGTGCATTGATCAACTGTGACTGAGTGCGTTGTGGTAATAGTGATGTTGTACCCTTCTCCGAAAGCTCATGAGCACTCTCAAGGCAGGGTGCGTTGGCATTTGATCTGGAGGCCTTCATCAGTGCGACTATTTTTGCTTTATTGGCAAACTGTTGTACCATAAATGTAAAAATAAATGCTGATATGATCAGAAACGTAGTTTTTCAAGAGGTGTGTGGTGGGCTTTGTGGAGGCGCGATAACTGGCAGCCAACAAGTACAGAGCACTGCGTGGATAGTGACCAGTCCATTCTAAATAACCTTTCCAATCCGTTTGAATCGTTTCGAACAGGGGATTGAGAAACGTACCAACAACCACGATTCAAACGGCTTTCAAATAACCTCCATAATGCGATTTCATTCCAACGAACCTGTTCTCATAAACAAAACTGGAGGGTGGGTTGTGACAGCGCGTGCGTTTAGAAGAAAGCCTCCAACTGTAGCATGTCGAGCCACCCAGGAAATGGCTGGGGACGAGGCCCACACGTGAGCCAACGGCTCAATCCTCTCAGCTTTCCGAGCTACGAGCCTGTTGGTCGCTCTCCCAAGACCTCAGTTACGATTTTCCCTCAAAGGAAGCAAGACACCCACGAAGCAAGCCAACTAGTATCCCCATTCGCCACCATGACCGATACGAACCAGCAAGTCGACCATCTCAAGTCCCGCATCGATACGGGCGCCAAGGAAGCCAAGTCGTACTTGGACAAGGTATGTTTCGTGTTGGCTAGTTCTTCAGTGTCTTGTACAAAATATCGGCTATGCTGACCATTTTCAACATTGTCGGGACGACGACTTTGTCGGATTACCATGTGCTACCAGCTCAAAGAGAACGTCAAGGAGTATGATCGCAAGAATGAGTACTCGCACAAGGCGACGGACTTTATGCGCTCGGGTATTGATGCTGCCGAGGCGTCCGTGGACGAACTCATGCAGGTAGGCACGCAGCTGACGCAAAAGTCCAAGGAGACCTCGGGCAAGACCATGGAGCTCGCGCATAGTGCACTGCAGAAGGTCAAGACCTCGCTGGACGCCGTACAGGAGATGGCGCGCCAGTACGACGAGAAGTTCACAGGCTCCACGGGCGCCAAGGCCGTCGACGACGTCTCGAGCTCGGTTGCGAACATTGCCAACTCGACGCGCCAGCGCACGACCGACGCGATCGAGATGGCGAGCGAGCAGCTCACGCGCATGAAGGATTCGGCCCAAAACGTCGCGAGCTCGGCCAGCCACGGCGCTCAGGTGACCATGGGCGAGGCCGTACGCGTAGGCGAAAAGATTGACGAGAAGCTCGGCGTGAGCGACAAGGCCGCGGGCGCCGCCGGCCTAGTCACGGGGACCGTCAAGAGCCTCGATAAGCGCATGCACGTGACTGAGACGGCGGCTGCGATCGACTCCAAGGTCACTGGTGGACTTGGTGCGCGAGTCGTTCACAAGGGCGTCGAGATGGTGCAGGAGTCGATCGATTACGTCACTGACACGCTCAACCAGGCCAAGATCGCGGCCAAGAAGTCGAGCACGGCCCAGGCTGTGGACGAGAAGGCAGCATCGGCTGTCGAAGGTGTCAGCTCGACAGCGGGCGCTGCTCAGGAGAAGGCGATGAGCGCGAAGGACCAGGCGATGGGCATGGCCTCGAGTGCCAAGGACCAAGCCATGGAGATGGCCGGGATGGACACTGGCCGTCCAGCGACCGAGCAGATGAAGGAAGGCGCGTCGAATGTGAAGGACCAGACGATGGAGAAAGGCTCCCAGATGAAGGAAGGCGCCCAGGAGATGGCTGGTTCAGCCCAGCAGAAGGGCTCCGAGATGGCTGGCTCAGCTCAGCAGACGGGCTCGCAGATGAAGGAGAAGGCGATGGAGAAGGGCTCGCAGGTGAAGGAAGGTGCTCAAGAAATGGCTGGCTCTGCTCAGCAGAAGGGCTCGGAGATGGCTGGTTCGGCGCAAGAGACTGGCACTCAGATGAAGGAAGGCGTGAAGCAGGGCGCGTCGAGTGCCAAGGACAAGGCCTCGGAGACCGCGTCGTCCGTCAAGGGGAAGGGTGGCAGCATGACCCAGGGCGCCCAGGACAAAATGTCGCAAGTCGCAGGCACGACGCAGGATAAGGGCAAGCAAGTCGGTGAGCAGAGTCAGAGCACGTACGAGACGGTGAAGGAACGCGTGAAGGAGGTGGGCACGGGCGCCAAGGAGGCGGCGTTTGGCATGTCGTCGGGCAAATCGGCCACCGACGCCAAGCACAAGGCGGAGCAGCGCGGCGGCGAGAGTGAGGGCGCTGTGACCGAGGCGTTCGTGGAGGTCAAGGATGCGTCGGGCAACATTATGTCGCGCAGCAAGGGCATGATGAAGGACGCGACCAAGGCGTAAGTGGCTCGATAGCCAGCTAGTCGATTCGAGCTGAGTGGAGCTCTTTGCATGATTTGATATGTGTCGTTTGCATGTCAACCTCGTGAAAGCCATTGCCTTGGGCGATTATTTCACAGCTAAGAAAAGTGATTTAGTTTCAACCACGTTTGAGTTTGTGCTTGAGCAAGAACAAAAATGCTGGCAGGAAGAACTCTGATATGCTTCGCCTCATGAGTGCTTATTGCCTTGATTAACAACAACAGCATGCCGAGTTTTACAGTGAAATTGGACTCCTTAGTTCTCCTTCGTCAATCGCTCTCAACTACTGTATTTCTTCCTTTGACACATTTAAGTTATTTTTTTTTTTACTCTGAAGTAGGTACGACCTCTCTTCCAAGACGTCTCGTGCGAGTGAGTACTCGAGCGGGCCCAAGCGGCAAATTCTCTAGAAGTCGAACGGGTTAAACGGCTTGGTCTGTGCTGGGGAAGCTTGGAGACCAGGAGGGGTTGGCGCAAAGTCAAACGGGTTGGCAGCAGGAGCAGAAATCGTTGTCTGCTCAGGTGAAGCAAAATCAAATCAAAACATACAAACTTTAGTGAACAATTATGATGCGAATCGAGCAGTATTTTCACTCGGTACCTTTTGACTGAAGTCCAGTAAATCGAACGGGTTGGCTGGACTGGTATTCACAGGCGCGTTAGCTGGGGCGGATGGGTTGTGCGTGGCGACGGGGGCTGGAGTCGTAAACACGTCTATAGCAGCAGAAAATAAACTAACGGTCAGCACGCACCCCGTACTTCAGTGACAAGCAGACACGGGAGTTACTTCAACGTACCACCCCAGAGGTCGTCAATCAGAGGCTGTGTCGACACAGGAGCTGCGACAGGAGGCTGAGGTGAAAACGCAACAGGAGCTGCTGGAGTTGCCAGTAAGTCGTCGCCCAGCCACAGATCCGCCAGCGGAGTGGCAGCGGAAACCGGAGGCTGCTGTTGATTGGACACGGGCTCATCTACAACATCAAGTGTATACAACTTTTGAGGTTAGCAGCTGAAATCAGCCATCATAGATGAATTCCATAGCCAATCACGCACCATCCCACAGGTCGATCAGATTCTTCTCGACTTTGGGCGCCGCTGGTTTCTTCTCCTCAGTGCTGCCCAGGATCTTCGCTGCTCGCTGCTGAACGAAACTCGCAAATGGATCGTCATCATCCTCTTCCACTTGGTTGGAGGTCTGATGCGATTCGGATGAGCGTTCCTTTGTTGTTGATACATTGTGGGAGCTGCCAGCGCGCGCACGCACAAACTCGGCGAACGGATCATCGTCGTCCTCCTCCACTGCTTGGTTGCTGGAGAGACTGCCTCGATTGTTTGTTGAGCTCCGTCGTCCAGCGAACTGGCGGTGGTCGTCTTCCTGGTTGTTCGCAGCGACGCGGGCGGACAGTTGGTCGTATTTCTTAAGCGCCACGTGCAAGTTGTCGTTCACTGTCAAGTAGTCGGCGAGGCTCTGAACGAAATCACCAACAAAAATATCAGCGAGGGTCTATATCCTTTTCGAAAAATATATACAGGCACAGTACCTCGCTGCCCTCAGCCACAGCTGACTGGATAAGCCCCTCCAGGCGCTGCACAAGCTCTCGCGCCTGAAGGGCGAGCTCGAGAATCACGCCCTGGTTGCTAATGGACGAATCCGACTTGTTGGCTTCGTGCAGCATATCTTCAAACATGTCGGTGACGTTTGTCGCCACGTGGTACAGTTCAGAGGGGGAGAGTCCCGCCAGCCCACTGCTCGTACTGGACAGCGACGACGTGTCCATGCTGGAGCGCGATGCCGGCAGCGTCGGAGGGGTAAGCACTGGTACTTTGGTCTCATCGTACTGTTCTGGGAACCGCACGCCCTTCTTGCGCATGTTGTGGTACGTGTCGATGAACAGCGGGTAATCGTGCTATCATGGAAAAATATTAGAATGTTTAGCATATTCAGCCAAACATGTGCAGATATGCGAGTCTGAAACAATAAATGCGTACGCGGTATGGGAGGAACGCTTCGCCCCAGGCCTGCACCATGTCCAGGATCCGCGCAGCGATCTCGAGACTGTCACGGCCGCGCTTGTTTGAGTGGGTCTATCAAACAATTAAAAAATATATATATACAAATAATTAGATGAGCTGCTCGAAATTCAGCAATGAGCTCTTGAACAGGTATTATAAAGAATTACCTTGTGCAGCGCCTCGAGCTCGCTCATGAAAGGCTCGGCCGAGATCTCGAGGTGCACGAGGTGGCCGCAGTTCTTCACGACGGCCTCCGTGAGCGTCAGCGCCAGGATCACGACCCGCGAAGACGCGTCGCCCAGGCGCAGCCGCAGGTACCGGACCGACTCCTTGAGCCTGTAAATTATTCCAACCAGCATCACCATCAGACCCACATGGCCTATTAAATTAATAATTGTTCGCTCAACAGAAGAAAATAATACATGTACGTACACTGCGCGATTGCTCGTGTTAGTGAGCGCGTCGACGACGGCCATGATACGGTCCCAGTGCTCGCCGCGCTCGTAGTCCGACGTGGCTTTGGCGACAAGGTCTGTCATCTTCTTGATGCGGTCCTGCTCGCTGGGCGTGTAGAGCACAGCCACGGACTTCTGCTGCACGAGCTTGCCGAGCGTCGATGTGAGCTGCCGCTTACTGGGCACTTTCTTACTCCACTCGAGCATCTTGGCCTCCATGGCGTCCATCGTGCGCTGCTGCTGCTGCTCGGTCGGCTAGGCGGGCGCTGCGGTGGCTGGGGACACGTGCTCTTGGGCGCCACGTAGCGAGGGCTCGAGTGACGACGGGGCTCTCTGTTATCACGCTTTGTGTCCCATGCCGCGGTCGAAAGAGGAGGTTTTAATTGGATTGTCATCCTACTCTTTGTATGTCAGAGTCCTTTTCATACAAACTTCTAGTGAAGAGTGGAGATTCGACTGTGGCATACAAAACCTATGATTTAAAATCCGTAACTTGGAAACATGATGTATTAAAAAAATCCTATAGTAGAGTAAAAAATCATACATAATGATCCTAAAACAAAAATATAAAAGTACCATTTGGGGTTGTATGGCGTTTGCTGTATTAAGGTCCTGGACTTTAAATGAGGTCCTAAAAAGACGTAATAAGTTTTATATAAATGATTATCATTCATTTGTCTGGGGCAACTGGGTCAAACCAATGTCCGAGGCAAAAGGAAATAAACCTTTTATTCAATGTGCGAGGTGACACAGTAGTGAATTTCCCAGCAGAATAATTGCAAAAAAAAACCGGGAAACGTATAAGGCGTGCTGGACTTTGTATTTGTATTGTTGTTGGGCAGCGCATTTTTTTTTCCTATAACCATTTTTTTAATTACGATTATAGACAGATGGCCAAAACTTCATACAAAAGTCAAGTCATGCATGCCCAAGCAAGTTTCGTCACAGTTTTTTACCGAGCCAAAAATAGTGACAGACTCTAAATATCCTTAAAAAATAGTGACACAAACTCTAAGTATGCCAGATAATAGGTATTTCAAGCCCATTATGAAGAATGATGGGTTGACTTATCCTAATATCCTAGTTTTATTTTTGGGTCATTGCACGTTTTGCCCGGGTCGAGAGTTTCCAGTTTGCTCTTCAAGAACGAGACGACAAGCGCGCGTCGCCCCCTCCTTCGCAGCCTCTCTCATGGCGTCCTCTGCGCCCAGCGCCGAGCAGTTCAAGGCGCTATTCCACGCCAAGTACCTCGAGCTCGTGACCAGCGGCGTCGCACCGAACGACGCGGCCGCACGGGCGCTGCAGGAGCTCCAGCACCTCACGCCGCCGCCCGCGCCTTCTTCTGGTGTTGCTGTAGCAGCAGCGGCTCCTGCACCGGCGGCAGCTGCTGTCTCAGTGGCAACGGTCGTCACCGTATCGGTCTCACAGTCGCCAGCGCTGACCTCGCCCCTGGCTGCGCAGACCCCCGAGCACCAGGCAGGTATCACTGGGATTGATATTAATAACGGACATGACGACGACGTGCACATGGAGGACACAGACGACGACGAGGAGCGCGAGATGCTGGAGCAGGCCAAGGCACTCTCATCCGAGAAGCACGAGCACGTCGATGTGGCGAGTGAGGGGAACCAGCAGCACGACGAACACACCGAGACGCTCATGCGTGCCGTTGTCACTCCTGTTGCAATCGACCTATCGAGCGACTCACCGCGCGTGGGGGCAGACGTTGTAGAGCGAGCGAGCACCAAGCCGCCCGTGGGACTGCTGCTGCGCGACGCGCTCCTGACTGCGGCGTCAACCGATGAGTACCGAGACGTGAAGCGACTCCTGTACCGGATCTTCTCCGACCTCGACGTGCTCAACGCCGCCTTCGTCACCAGTGGGTTGGCTTCTGTGAAGCCAATTGAGGCAGACAAGTGGTGGAACGTCGACCATGCACTGCTGATCGAAGTGTACGAGCTGTTGAACAGCGCGATGAGCCAGAGTGCGGACCAGAGCGCGCTCCAGAACACGATACGCAATGCGCTCGAGACGCTCGTGTCGCAGCCGTGGAATGTCTGCTCGACGTGGTCCACACCCGCGTCACTGCGGTTCTTCCTGGTGCTCTTTGAACTTCCGTTGCTCTTCGACCCTGAGTACCTGAACGTCGTCGGCGGACTCTGCAAGCTCTTCTACCACTCGTCGGCCGCAGCCAAGGCGCTCGTGCGCGATCACTGGAGTCAGCAGTTTGACAACGACGAGCTCTACCGGCTCCTCCAGATCCTGCAACAGGCGATCACGGTGTGTCTATATGGCTCCAAGAAACTGGACCTCGTGTACGCCTCGTGCAGTGTCCTGAAAGAGCTCCAAACGATCAACAGCGAGAAAGGCAACAAGTCATTTGCGGCGTACGAGGAGTTTTACAACGACGCAGTCAACTCGGAGGTCGACATCATTGAAGACTATGCGCGCTCGGTCACGTTCATGAAGAAGCGCCACGCGATCTCGAGCTCCAGTCGCGAGCTCTTTGTCGTCCCGCAACGCATGCTCTCGGAGCTCTCGTTCTGCGACTATCCGTTCGTCCTGGACGCCGGCTCCAAAAGCCGCATCTTGCAAGTGGATTCCGACCTGGAACAGCGGTCGCGAGCCCAGGACGCTGTGCTCGCGGGCCCGATGATGGGCCTCGCGTCTCAGTACTTGATCCTGAAAGTGCGACGAGAGAACGTAATCGAAGACTCGCTTCAGCAGCTCGTGCGGCTGTCGACAGACACACTGAAGAAGCCGCTCAAGGTCAAGTTCGTTGGAGAAGAAGGCGTTGACGAGGGCGGTGTGCAGAAAGAGTTTTTCCAGATCCTCATCCGGCAGCTGCTGGACCCAGCGTTCGGCATGTTCACGTACGACGAAGAGACGCGCCACCTATGGTTTAACAGCGACTCGCTCGAGTCGACGATGGAGTTTGAGCTCATCGGGATCCTGCTGGGAATCGCGATCTACAACGCCGTGATTCTCGACGTGCACTTCCCGCACATTGTCTACAAGAAGCTCATGGAGTGCAGCATGGGGATCGAAGACGTCGAGCTTGCGATGCCTGAGCTTGGCAGAGGCCTTCGCCAGCTACTGGACTTTGAGGGCAACGTCGAAGAGGTCTTCCAGCGGAACTTTGAGTACTCGTACGAGGTGTTTGGCGCAGTCAAGACCGTGGAGCTCAAGGCCGGCGGCAGTACGATCCCAGTGACCAACGAGAACCGAGACGAGTACGTGGCGCTGTACGTGGATTACATTTTGAACAAGTCGGTCGCGCGCCAGTACGACGCGTTCCACCGCGGATTTCACCTGGTCTGCAACGGTGAAGTGCTGCAGATGTTCCGCTGGGAAGAGCTGCACCTAACTATCTGCGGCAGCCCAGACCTGGACTTTGAGGCGCTCGAGGATGTGACGCACTATGACGACGGCTTCACAAAAGACAGCGAGTGCATCCAGTGAGTTTTAGTGGGAGAGTGTTGTGCCTTTAACCTCATGCGACTAACCTTGTGATTTTTTTTAATGTTATGCAGGAACTTCTGGAGCGTGGTGCACGAGTTCTCGCTCGAGGAGAAGAAGAAGCTGCTCATGTTCTCGACGGGGAGCGACCGCGTGCCTATCCGCGGGCTCTCCAACATGGTGTTTGTGATCTCGCGAAACGGCTCCGACTCAGATCGCCTTCCAAGCGCGCACACCTGGTACGTCCAGCCTGCTTTGAGCCACAAATCTACAAGGATATCGTGCTGACTTGTGTTGTTGCTGTATGTATCGTATTTAATGACAGCTTCAACCACTTGCTGCTGCCAGAGTACAGCTCCCGCGAGAAGCTGAAGGAGCGCCTGCTTCTCGCCATCACCCAGAGCGAGGGCTTTGGTCTGCGGTAGCTGCTTCAATAATGTTCTCTTCAAAAGTTACTACTACTACCAACAGATACAACAAACAACCGAGCTGGCATGAAGAGGGAAGCCAATGCAAGCAAGAAAGCAGCCAGCCAGCGAGAAAGTGAAAACAATTGGAAGGCTAACCGGCTTACTTGCTCTGTCAATTCGTTTTTTGGGAAATTTGAGTCACGCACATTTTTTATATGAGCAAAACCATTTTTATTGCACAAAATTCACACAGATCGAAATGTCCTCCAGTCCGAAGAGAAGAGTTCCTTGTAGACTGGTGACTCGCGTCTTCATTCTTGTAGTGCACATCCATGTCTTCGTGGTTGGAGTTGAGGTTCCTAATGTTGTCGTCGATCATCAAAAACTAACAACCAAACTGATCAACACAACGCCTAGACATACCACGTACGTTGTGGTGCAGCATGCCATCACCGGTGTTCGGAGACCCTTTGGCGTCGACCTCGAGGACCTTGCTGTGCGACGAGCACACGGCGTAGTCCGCCTTCGTCTCGTACTCGAACGTGTGCGAGTTGCTCCTAGTCGCGCCACTTCCTCCCATTTCACATTTTAGAAAGGGTTAATTAGTGACGCATTTTTTCTTTAATTTGATGGGTAAGTGGACCACTTATCCATCAAATTAAAGAAACATTTTGTCATTATTTACCCATCAATTTAAAGAAGTGTGTGCCATTGGCAACGATGGCACAGTACGACGAGCTCCGGACAAGCCCAGCACAGCAGCAGCAGCACAGCAGCAGCAGCAGCACAGCAGCAGCAGCACAGCAGCCACCAGCTGCAGCACCTATGAACGCACGAGACACCCCACCAGCCAAGCCCGCCGTGCCGCCGCAGGCAGTCCCAGGCCTGCACGTCGGCAGCAAGAGCGACTTTGGCGACGACATCGACATTGACGACATGATCGAGCGCATGGGCTGCTCGCAGGACTACTACAAGCTCGAGGACTGCCTGGGCGAGTTCGACCGCGACTGGACCAAGTGCCAGGCACAGGTCAAGCAGCTGCGCATGTGCAACGACCGCCTGCAGAAGCTCAAGGCAGCCTCGTCAGCAGCTCCCAAGTAGCTGCTCGCAATACCGGTGATATCAACACTGTGGATATGTTTGCTTCTTTTTTATTTTCTCATTTATTAGATCTCTTCTCTCTGTGTCTGGTGCGATCTCTGGACGGTGGGTACTCACTCTCATCATGAGACCCTCCTGAACTTCGCTTCTACTCTTTAAAATGGTTGGGCTCCTGCTCTCCATCGCGGCATCTCTTGGCGTCCTCTGTACACGCGCGGGGTTCTTCTACTGGCGACGGGTTGGGATGAGCTTCAGGGCCAAGGCTGCTTGCTGCTCTCTCTCAGTTCCTGGGTTGGGCAGACGGGTGGGGAATAACAAGTTTAGAAAGGGGCTTCCACAGTTCGACTGCCGCCGGCTGCAGAGGAGGCCGCGCCCATGATCTCTGCGTCTTCTTCCTGCTCGTCCGAGACGTACCAGCCGTCCATCGTGTCAATGTCCATCGCCGTGTCGTCGTCGCGGCCTTCCTCCTCCATCGCCAGGCGCGCGTACTCGGCGCGGGCGTAGCGGTCCCAGTCGCTAATAAATAATAAATACACGCATGTTTTTTTTTTTAACAATGTTGTAGCTCGTCAAATAATAAATCAAGAGACAGCAGAATACGTACGTGAGCTCGGGCTCGGCGAGCTGCTGGCGCAGGAGGAACGGGTCGCGCTGCTCAAATTCTATAAACTTGCTCAGGTTGAAAAGCACGTTGAAGAAGACCCCGGAGACGCGGATCTTGTCGTCTCGCACGAAGTCCTTGTGGTAGAACTCGCCCTCGACTGCTGGATGCAGCAAGTCCGACCTAGCGCATCAAGGAAGAAACAATCATAATTGGTCCGTCAATATCTTTTATCGCCCACAACCAACCAATAATTGTATTTTAAAGACTCACATTTGGCAGAGCACGTCTTCGAACGGGACGACCTCGTGGCCCAGACACTCCATCCGGTGGATCTGGTGGCGGTAGAACGTGCGCATCTCGTCAGCGCGGATCACGCCGTCCTCGTTCGTGTCGACGAGCTCAAACCAGTAGCGGATGCTCACAGGGTTGCTCTTGTCTTCCTCCGAGAGCATGAAGTCTGTCGCAGGAAAACAAACCAATTCCACACAAATATTAGAGACAATAATTCACAAAAAATAAAAACAAAAACACTCACAAATGAAATCTTCGTAGCTCATGCGCTTCTTTTCGTCGATCGAGAGATTTTGCACGCGGGCGAACGGACGGCGGCCGTGCTCAAAGATGCGGTCCACGATCACGCGCGTGAGTGCGTGGCCTCCGTAGCGCACGAGGTCGTCTTGGCTCAGCAGGAAGTCGTGGTCCGTGTCCAGCTCCCAGAACTTGCAGTATAACACGTAAAAGTGTTCGTATGAGAAGTACGAGTTGACCTGAACGGTAAGAATAAAAAAAATACATTATACAGTCAGCGGCGAGAATAATATCTACAAGCGGAGGCTCGGTAACAAATATTACCTTGTTGATGTCTTCTTCTTCGTCGACACAGTTGAACGCGTGGATCAGGTTGCTGCGACGTAGTTTCCGCAACGTGATGCGCCCGCTGCTGTCTCTATCTACACTGTAAAAAATCCGCACGACCACGGTCAAAGCTGCCACGCAATTAAAATATCCACAAAAAATTTAATTCCCACACGTTAATATTAACACCACCACCCAACAGCAAGCGGCAGTTCCTCAAAGAAAATTTGCGCAAGCACGCACCATATTTCTCTTGAAATTCCGGCGTGTTCCCCAAAAACTCTAATCCCGGGTGGTACTTTAGCAGCTCTGTTCATCGCAATAACAACAACGATAGTAACCACACAAGACAATTAAAAACCACATGACACAAGCCCTTAGTTATCAGCTCCAAGCATCGCTCGTACCATGCAGAAATGGCGCAAAGTCGTCGCGCTCGATGTAGTCATGCTGGGGTTGCTTTACCTAATAATAAATAATAAACATTCCAGTAACAAAATAAGTCTCCAACCCCAACAATGACAAATTCCAGACTGCAATAAACAAATACTTACTACTCTAAAAAAGCGCTCGACGCTGTCGTAGGGTGCGAGTTCCTTGGTCCAGTAGGCCTGGAAGACCTCCTTCGTGATCCGCGGCGCGTCGTCGTCTGTCGGGTTCTCCACGGGCGGCGCCACATCCGCCGCCTTGTCGCTGTCCAGCGACGCGAGTATGCGGCGGAAGAACGGCGCGTTGAAGAACGACGGGAAGCCGCATAGGTCCTTCGTGATCGCGACAAAGTCCTCGACCTTCATGCCGTCCGCAAAGTCACGGAAGCGCGTCTCAATGTCCGTCTATTGGTTGACCACACACAATAACATAACAACGTCAGCCCACCATCCATACAATACATGAGGCCCAAGCCATTTACATACGCTCTTGCGGGCCATCGAGTCGGTCGAGAGACCGCGCAGGCGGCCGCGTCGGCCTTCTCCGGGTGTGTAGAGCTTGGGGATCTGCTTCCGCAACTGGCCGAGCGCCGTCAGTTCGGCCGTCGCATTAGTGCTGCTGTCGCTCTCCATGCTCTGGTCGGCATCTGTTGCTGTGAGTGCTGCTGCTGACACCGCCGCGTCCGTATCTTCCTTCATGGACACGTCGATCTGCTCGCGCTGTTGCTTCTCTGCGCCGTCGCTGCTGCCGTGGAGCTCGTCGCCAAAGAGACTCACGACGAGGTGCTTCTTGCGGCTGTTCGGGCTGTGGTGCACGCCCGTGGTGGCACCAAAGTGGTGGTAGTTGGGCGGGCGCTTCGGGCTGCGCGACGGTGAGTGCAGATCGCCATTCGCCATGGCGCCGTGGCTGTGCTGCGGCTGCAGCCCCGCACTCTGGTTTGCATACTGCGTTACGATCGCGTCCATGTCTTTGCCGCCACGGATGTCGTCCACGATCGCGTGGATCATGTCCTTCGTGCCGTCCACGTTGAGCCACTGCTTGAAGAGCTCCTCCATCTTGACGCGCGCGCTCGGACACAGGTGCGCGCTCTCGATCTCCGACAGCCGCAGCGCCTCGTGCTGCAGGCCACCGCCACCACTCATCACCGCAATCGCGATCGGCGCGCTGCTACCATGGGACGGCGAGATCATGGGCGCGTCGCCGGCGTCCAGCGTCGTCTCGACTCCGAGCTCCATTTCTTTCTCTTTTCTTTCTGGTGGCTGACGCGCGTCGCGCAGGCTGTCGCGACGACGGGAGGCGGGCAGCAGGCAGGCGCTCTTTAGAGAGGTGTCCGTGTGGATGGACAGTGCTTGTAAGGGCGTGGGCTGCTGGTGGCAGTGGACAGACAGACAGACACAGAGAGAACGAAGAGCTCCTGAGCTCGTCGTCGCTTCTTGTCCTTCCGCTTACTTATTTGTTCTTGTTCCCCTCAAATCGTTCAGCTCGAACTTGATTTAAGTATGTGTATACTTTAATCAAGTTGGAGCCGAACATCTTTAAACTTGGCGACGACGAAATATCCGACAAAAGGAACTGAAACATCGAAATGTCCGAAAGTGATGTTTTCGAAAACTGGACAAACAGTACAAAAAAACCAAACGGGTGAAAACGGATTCGTAGGTAGGAATGATGGTATAAAATACAGAATGCTGGTCGGTGTGACTCGAAACATAAGGGTAGGGGTAGTATACTTTAATCCAGATAAAATTCGGCTCATTTATTTTTGTCACAACGACGCAAAAAAGTGGGTTTTTTTAAAGTGTGACTAATCCAGCTGATCATACAAAAAATAAGTGATTTCGGGGAATAGTCACAACATGAGAAACCCTAGCCCTAGTCTTGGGTTTTATTCAATACACGATATATTGATAAAGAAAAAGATAAACCCGGTAGAACCGGTCGTTGAATTAGTGAAAACCGGTGGTTGAATTGGTGAAAATTGGCCAACCTTTGAGATCGAAGAAGCCACTCGCATCGGAGCAACTCCACGCTTCGACACTCCGCCTCTGTTGTGCATTAATGATCCTCCACCAACCTCAGCGGATGTCCGTCGTATTCCGCCTGTGTGCGGCACAAGTCGCTGTGCGCGGCTAGCCGCACTCTGGTTAACGCCGTTTCGCGACCCGCTTCTGCCTTGCAGTCTCGACAGCGTCAACGAGTCTGCGCTGCCGTGCGGTCGGTCACATTGGCAACGTCCAGCCAAACTGATTCACTGTGGCCAAGTGATCCAAAAGCTTCCAACATGGCTGGTGATATTTACAGTGAGATGCAGCAGAACTCCTGCCGCCCGATCGCGACGAGCGCGTCGCCACTCGGACTCCAGCGCACGCCGACGGCTTTGAATTGATCTAATCAAACCCGCCATCAGTCACCATTAGCCTCGCCATTAAATACTCGGTCGTATATGCGCAGCACAGCAACGTACCGACTGGGATGTCGACCCAGGAGACTCCGCCCAGAGTCCAGAGATAGACGCGGTTCTCGCCCGAGACGAGCGCGAGACGACTGTGGACCGGGTCCCAGCGCAGGCTGCGCACGGGCTGGATGAGCGACACGACCGCGTGCAGCATCATGGTCTCGGTTTGCCAGATCCACACGTTGTGCGGCATCTGGTCACTCTTGGTGGCCAAGAACGCCGCGTTGCTGCTCCAGCTCACGCGGCTGACGCCCATCTTGGGGTTCTCCTTGCTACAATTTCCACCACAGAAACACATTGTTAGCCATATACCACAAAGCCTCCACGGATGTATCGCTAGTTAGCTAGACTCACAGTGGGTCTGGTGTCGTGGCCAGGACGGAGAATGGCGGCTCGCGCACGATAAAGCAGATCTCGCGCGCCTTGCGCCCGCCAGCGGCCTTCGCAGCTGCGGACGCTGCGAGCGACGAGTTTGAAAACAGCGACGAGCTGCTCTGCTGCTGCGAAAGTGCGATCGCGATGCGCTTGCCCTGGGGCCGCTCGAGGATCGGCTGGTCTGCGAACTGCTCCTCGAACTCGACCTAGGTGCATGGTTATTTGGCAGCAGTCAGTCAGTTGGTCTACTGAGTGGAGCTGCTTTAGTACGCATCACGCACAGCGGTCTTGTTGATGCGCGTGAGGGTGACTGCGACGGCTTCGTGGTCAAAGTCAGCGATGGGCTTCCAGTTGAGATGGCTCAGCACGCGCGCGTGGTCGTCAAAGCTGCCGAGCGCGAGGAACTGGCCAGATGTCGACCACTCCATGGCCTTAAGTCCCAGCGCATGCTCGTACGCCTGTCATCAATTTAAAATATGTGATGATGAACAAGCCAGCCATGACAATTTCTAGATGGCATACCTGGTACTTGGCCAGCAGCGTGCCGTTCACAGCGTAGAGCAGGACGCGGAACTCGAGGTTGCTGTCGCGGACGGCGATCGTGCTGGTCAATAGATAATAGAGTCCTAACAAAGTGAGTTGGGAGGAAATAAGCATAACAGGGTTGCTAAGTACGCACGTGTTGTCCGGCGACCAGCTGATCTCGACGCAGTCGTAGCTCTCCAGTGGGAAATGCGTCACGAGCTCCCACGACTCGCACTTGTAGATCCCGATAAAGTCCTGAGAGCACACACACACGACCTAGGTTAACAAGCTATTTACTATTTCAGTATATGATATGTATACAAAGCATGCACCTTGCAGTCGTGGCGCTCGGCGACTGCGAGGAGCTCACTGTCGGCGCTGAACGAGAAGCCCTCGGCTGTGAGCTTTGGGTTGCGGATCGTGGACTTGGCGCCGTCCATGAGCGACCACACGGTCGCGTGCAGCTGGAAGTCCGAGATCGTGATGAAGTGGCGCGAGTCCGGTGCCCACTTGCCATATACCTAGCCCAGAAGAGAGCATTATTAGATAGCCGTGCGCCTCATTTTATGCATCATACACAAGCCTACCATGCCAGCGACGCCCTCGCTTATCTTGCACGTGAAGGAGGAGTCCTTTACAGACCAGATCTGCCAATACGTGGCCATATCAATTGGTATACGAGCTCTGAAGTCAGTTATAATAGCGAGCATTAGATACATGACGGATGCGAAAGGAGAAACGAACCTGCACGAGCGCGCGCTTGTACATGGCCGTGGACACGAGCTGCGAGTCCTCGGACCACGCGACGGACTGGATCACGTCGACGGTTGAGTACTGCTGCACGATCTGCAGCGTGCTCTTCTCGCGGATCGTCATGCGGTTGCTGTGCGCCGCCGCGAGGAACGCGCCGCACGGCGACCACTGCACGAGGCCGCTGCTGACCTTGAGCAGCGCCGAGATCTCTGCCTCCTGCTGCGCGCTCTCGTCGGCTGTTAGTGCAGCGTGTCGTTGAGAGGAGGACGCTAGAACCGACGCGCCTGGTGCAGCGCGCCTGTGGCTCGCGCTGCTGCCAGCGACCGTCTCACCATTATTGCGCCGCATCTTGCACTCGCATACCCAGGCGCGCGCAAAAACGAACACAATCCTGCGATGATGCATATCTTCTTTATAATATAATACTTCCAAATAGATCAATTCACATAGATAAAGAGAGGTACTACAAAATCACAGGTGAATTAGACTTGAGGTTTGTATGTAACTGTCTATTCCCACAGAAAAGTGCTCGTGAATTCGTTTATATAGGTATGCTTTTGTGGAGGGTCCTGGAAAACGCGGGAAAAACCGGCAAGAAAGCCAAGAAAGCGATCAAGCAGCAGTCATGGCAGACGAAGAGATGAAGCTCGCAGAAGATGCGCCTAGGTGTGCTCACCCAGCTCTTCGGTCTATACGCCCACAGGCTTGCCCATTCAAGTGACTGACGATCTGTGTACGTGTGTGCGTGTGTCTGCGCCCCCGCAGCTTTGAAGGCATCTCGTCGCGCAACCGCTCGACTGAGTCATGGCCCTGGGTCGAGAAGTACCGGCCGTCGAGCCTGAGCGACCTCATCGCGCACCAGGAGATCATCTCGACGCTCAATCGGCTCATCGACGCGCAGAAGCTGCCGCATCTGCTCTTCTACGGTCCGCCGGGCACGGGCAAGACGTCGGTAAATAAACGCCCACATCGCATACTGTATCAAATATTCGACTGGCTAGGAACTCACTCACTGTATCGTATGTAGATGATCATCGCGGCTGCGCGCCGACTGTATGGCAAAAACTACGGCTCGATGGTCCTCGAGGTGCGTGAGCGCATGTACTTATATATGTATTGTCTGAATGGAGTGTACTCAATGAGAGCGTTTATGTGAGCAGCTCAATGCCTCGGACGACCGTGGTATCGACGTGGTGCGCAACCAGATCAAGGAGTTCGCCGGCACGAAGAAGCTCTTCAGCTGCGGCGTCAAGCTCATCATCCTCGACGAAGCCGACTCGATGACCAACGACGCGCAGTTCTCATTGCGTCGAGGTGCGTGGTGTACTTATTTATCTTTGTGCGTCCTTAAATTAAAAACCAACTAACAATGTGAATGACTCGCTCTCTCTCTTTAGTGATTGAAAAGTACACAAAGAACGCGCGCTTCTGCCTCATCTGTAACTACGTGAGCAAGATCATCCCAGCGTTGCAGTCGCGCTGCACGCGGTTCCGCTTCGCGCCGCTCGCCGAGAGCCAAGTGAGCGAGCGGGTCAAGCATATCGCCGAGCTTGAAAAGTACGCCGCCAACCATGTGATGTACTTATTTATCTTTCATCTCATGTAAGCAGAGCTAACCGTGGCCTCCATTGTGTAATATGGCGCAGCCTCAACCTGACGGAAGACGGCTTCAAGGCCGTGCTGCACCTGGGTGCGGGCGACATGCGCCGCATCCTCAACATTATGCAGGCGACGTCCATGGCACACGACGTCGTGAACGAAGCCAACGTGTACATGTGCACGGGCAACCCGCTGCCCAAGGACGTCGAGGCGATCACCCACTGGCTCTTCAACGAGAGCTTCCCAAGCGCCGTGCACAAGTGCGCCGAGATGCAGAAACTCAAGGGCTACGCGACCAGCGACATCCTCCAGGACGTATACCGCTTCACCACGACGCTCGAGCTGCCCCCGACATGCCGCATGTATTTATACGACGAGCTCGCCAAGCTCGAGCACCGCCTTTCGAGCGGCACGACCGAGGAGCTCCAGCTCACGAGCCTCGTGTCCATCTTCGCGATCGCGCGCGAGCAGATGGGCCAGGCTATCGCCATCACGAGTGGGCCGTAGAAGAAGACATTGGCAGGAGTTCGTGTACTTGAATGTACCTACTCAACGACAAAATCACATCTTCTTGAGTCTTATGGACCAACATGCTCAAAATGCAAACCTCATTCGATTCATTCGTTTACGCACGGGCATGGCGCGCTCTGTCTCGTTGTCTCCCTTCTCTCACTCATAGAAAGAACCTTTCGTGAGAGCTTAGCTTAGCACCTCATCGTCTTAGGCACGTCCTTACTTTTCTAGAAGCAGCACCTTGCCGATGGCGATCGTCTTGCCTTCGTCGCGCAGCGTGAGGCGGCCGAGCTGCGGCATGGTGTCAAAGGCCTCAATCGTGATGCTCTGCTCCACTTCAATGCGGCAGATCACGCTCTGGCCCTGCTTGATGAACGTCACAGGCTTGCGGATCGGCTTCCCGGTCTTCGGGTCGATCGGACGCAGCAGCTTGGTGATCGTGCACTCCTGGGCGATCGTGTGGCAATGCAGGATGCACTTGTAGCCAGCCGTGAGCAGCGGCCGGTGCTCTAGCGTGTCCACGAGCGCGATCTGGGCCGCAAATGTGTGGATCGCGCGCGGCACCGGCTCGACGGTGCTCGTGCAGAGGACAAAGCCCTTGAGCACTTCGTCGAGGCCGCACGAGAGGCGGATCGTGACGTTCTCGCCCGGCTTGGCCGTGCGCACGGGCAGCTCGTTGATGTACACCTGGTGCACAATGGCCGTGGCGTTCGTGGGCATGAGCAGCACCTTCTGGCCCGTGCGCAACACGCCCGACTCGACCTTGCCGAGCGCGATCGTGCCGCGCTCCTGGTACCGATCGAGGACCGGCACGCGCAGCGGGCCATCGGCGTTGCGCCCAAGGATGGTCATCGTGTCCATAAAGGTGATGAGCGACTCGCCGTCGTACCACGGGGCCTTGGCGGCATCGACCTTGGTCTTGATGTTGTCGCCGTTGAGGCCCGAGACCGGGATGAACACGACGTCGCGCTTGACCGCAAAGCCGCACTGGCGCAGGAATGGCCGGAGCTTCTCGGCGCACTCGTCGAAGCGCTCGCGGCCCCAGTTGCACTCGTCCATCTTGTTGATCACGACGATGAGCTTGTTGATACCGAGCGTCTTGGCGAGCATTGCGTGCTCGCGCGTCTGGCCGCCGCGCTCAAAGCCCGTCTCGAACTCGCCCTTGCGCGCCGAGATGACAAGGATGCCGACGTCGGCCTGGGACGCGCCCTGGATCATGTTGGGCACGTAGTTCTTGTGGCCCGGCGCGTCGAGGATTGTGAACCGGCGGCTGGGGGTCTCAAAGTGCGCGCGGCCGACCTCGACGGTCTTTCCCTTGGCGCGTTCCTCCTCGCCCGTGTCCATGATGAACGCCAGGAACCAGCTGTCGCGGTTGCGCGCCTTGGCCTCCTTCTCGAAGCGCTCGATCGTGCGCTTGTCCACCATGTCCATCAGGTACAGGATGTTGCCCGAGAGAGTCGACTTGCCGGCGTCGACGTGGCCGATGAGCACGACGTTCAGGTGCTCACGGGGGTCCTCCTCGATCACCTCGCCCTCCTCCTCGACGACAAACTCGTCGTCCTCGTCCTCACCGTCAGCCAGGTCGAGCTTATCGACCTTCTCCTCGAGCGGCTCGACCGCGGGGGCGGCCGCAGGGCTCGCCTTGGGTGACGCCACGGGCGTGGCGGCCTTCTTTACCGGCGACGACACTGGCGACGCGACGGTCTTCGCAACCGTCGCGACAGGGCTCGCAGGCGCCGCCGTGGCGCCGAGCACCGCAGCCTTCTTAGGTACAGGCATCACTGGGTTGAAGCCCGTAGGCGCAGGAGGCGCTGGCGGCGGCGGCGGGGGCGTGAATGATGGCGGCGCCCACGTCGATGCCGTCGGGTTGAAGGAGAACGCCTTTGCGGTCGGGTTCAAAACGGGCTTGTTGTCTGCGCACAAGATACAAGCACAGCAAATCAGAAGAGCATAAGTCGCCTGCTATTGACCACATGTAATAGCAGATGCAGCTGCCCCATGTGTGCACCGATACGCCGGCCCATGCAGCAGAGAGGGGGGAGACGCCAACGCACCAGCCATTCTTGTCGTCTCTTCTTGGAGCTTGTTGTGCTGGATCGACTTGAAAAGTGTGTTGCCAGCCAAGCAAGTTTTTAGCACCTCCAATTTTGCAAAAAGGTCCAAAACTCGGTTAAGTACTATAAGTCCGTTCCATACCAGCACACAAACAATACTATCGCTTGCACTAAGTCCTCCAATGACTTTAAGTACCCTTTAAGGTACAGTCACTATTCACATAAGTACGCACTAAAAAGCCAAGCCATTCAAACGAAGAGCTCCATTCTCGACATCAACCGACATGGCGCTCTCGAAGAGCAGCCTCGTGGACGACGTCGACGCCGCCATCGAGCGCGTGGTAGCGCACTTCGAAGACAACGACATTGCGCTGCGCATGGACGTGCTGCGCGCACTGGCGACGCAGGCCACGCTCGCCTTCGAGACTGAGCGCATGCGCGAGCAGCTGCGCCAGCACCCAGTCACGCGCGACCTCATCGACGCCGTGGCGACCCAGTCGAGTGTGTTCGAGCGCCTCGCGGCAGGAATGAGCGTGCTGGAGTTTAGCAGCGAGTACGACGCGCAGCGCAACGTGGAGATCCTGGCGACGGTCCAGTGGCTGCTCAAGGCCGACGACGACGCTACTACGACGCCCCAGAAAAAGAAGGCGCGCAAGACGATCAAGGCAGCAGACCGCTCTATGCCACTGGTTCTGCGCTACGCATACTCGCGATCGCTCTCGGAGGAAGATGCCGCGACGCTCGTGGAGTTCCGTGTGACGTCGAGCGTGGGCCACGGCGGCAAGCCCAAGGAGCTCGTGCACTTTGCCCTGAGTAGCTCGGCGCCGTACCCGCAGAGCTTCTACGAGGCCCAGAATGACAACGGCGATGTGTCCGACGACGACGAAGCAGATGGCGAGAGTTCTCCAAAGGCTGCTGGACAGGGAGACGAGGCAGAGGCTGGTAGTGAAGCTGGCGACGAAGAAGAAGACCAACAGCAGCCCGACGGCGAGGCTGTGGAGGCCTTCGCCTTTGACGAGAGCGAGGCTGTGGGCGATATCTTGACGTGGCTGGGCGAGGAGAACGTCGATCCCGCCGACGTCATCGGCTTCTTCCTGGCGCTGCCCGTGTACGAAGACGAGTGGCAGCTGGATGAGCGCATCACAGAGATCGTCTTCAACCAGAGCGACGGCGGCGAGGCAGAGAGCGAGAGTGATGGTGACGACGAATAACACTGTGAATCGGTGAGTTCAATTTCTATATTTTTTCAAATAGAGCTGTGTGTGAATGCATCGGAAATGGGTCAATTGCTCACAAATTACTTGTCTTGCTGCCCAGCCATCTGCAGCCACATGCGATCGGCGGCGAGTGGTTTCAGCCCGCCATCAGGTGTGTCTATTTTCTGCCATTGAGCGGCAGTTGGCTTATCACATGACAGCCAAGCAGAGCCTCATCGCTGGCACTCGAGGCACAAGCTTTCGTGCCCAGAGCTTGCCACCAACGCCTGAGCTTCTCGACGTCTCCTGTCAATGGCGCTGGGCGTCGATCGCGCGTCAGCCAAGCAGAGCGCCGCGCGGCCCTCGGCCTCGGTGCTCCACGACATCGACGACCTGTACGAGAACAACGCGTTCGACGACGACCAGAGTGAGCACGCCCCGGACTATAGCAGCAAGAGCAATGGCAAGGACGGACTCAAGAAACCAAAGCCCCAGGTCCGTGGCACCACCAAGGACTCAGCGACATCGACAGCACGAGCCAAGACCAGTGCAGGCACCAATGCCAAGCAGCTGGACTTCAACGTCTGGGTGGCACGCAAGGACAAGTACGAGCGCATCGCAGGCGCGCTCGCACAGCTCAACACGGAGCGCGCGAGCTCGGATGAGCAGTGGCTCGAGCTCGCGGTCTCGCTGGCTGCCACGGACTGCCTCCTGAAGACTGGCAAGAGCGACAAATGCGACTGCTTGGGCGTGTGCCGCGACGTCGCGCACTCGGTCACAAAGCAGCGCACGCGCTGTCAGTGCCCCGCCAAGAAGTGCTCGCTCTGCCGGCGCTGCGTCAACACGGCTCCGGGGGCCGTGACGGAGAAGATGGCGGCCGCGCTCAGTCCGTACCGACTCGAGTCCTCGCAGAGCGTGCTCGCGGTCGCCGAGCTCGTCGCGCAGGCCGGCGAGGGCCAGAGCCTGCAGCTGGGCAAGCCCAAGATCACGGCGGCCGTGGCGCGCATGGCACAGACTGTGCTGGCGCAGTGCAGCATCCTGGAGAACGACGACGGCACGCGCATCCAGCGGCCGTGCTCTTGTCCTGTGCGGTCGCTGGGCGACCTCTGGGTCAAGTGGACCACGCGCTTCCACACGTTCTCGCGCGTGCCCCTGGCAGAAAGCGACGCCTGTAAGTTCTCAAGCGGCACGCGGCAGATGATGGAGTTCGACGATGCGGACAAGACGTACTTCATGACGCTCAAGTGGCACCAGGCGGCCAAGCCGCAAAAGGGTGACACAGCCAAGATCGCCGCGCGGCGCATGCTCACGGCCGACCAGAAGAAGCAGAACGCGTTCTTTCTCGGGCTCTGCAAGAAGTACTGGACGCAGGCGCAGCACCGCGTGGTCGAGCACCTGCAGGACAAGATGGAGGCGTACGACGCGCTCCCGAGTGAGAAGCGCAAGAAGCTCCCGAACGCTGGCGAGATGGAGCTGCTCGTGCTCAACCGCCTGGGCGTGCAGCGCATCATGAAGTGGCTCGAAGAGGATCAGGAGGCCATCGAGGACAAGAAGAGCGACGAGACCAAGGAGAAGACCGAGGGCGGCGTCGTGGCGCACAACGCCTGGGTCAAGCGCAAGGACCGGCTGCGCATCCGCATGCCCACTAGTAACGCGACAGGCCAGGCCTCTGGCTGCAGGACCGTGACGAAGCCCGGCGGGACCTGGAAGCCGCCACGCTTTGACTTCTCGAGCGGCAAGGGCGTCGTGCGCAAGAACAAGGTCAAGGTGCCCTCATCCACGGTCGAGCTCATGAAAGAGAGCGGCCTCAAGTACGTCCACGCCATGAGCGAGGGCTTCCAGGGGCGCGGTGGCGACTTGGAGAAGTGCAAGCAGCTACTCGTGAAGAAAGGCCACGTCCTGCGCGCTAACTTTGCAGCTGGTGGCAATGGGAATCGTGGCGGCGATGACGACGACCAGCCGTTCTCGAAGGACCGGTACTTGTTCGAGAAGGAGCATAACCCGGCGCTGAAGAGGAAGAAGGAGGGTGACAAGGTCCGCCAGGAGAAGAGCAAGGAGAGCTACGAGGCCTGGATCTCCCACAAGGCGCTGAAGGACCGCGCCATCAAGTTCCTGCACCATATCCCACGGCCCAGCGGTGGTAACGAAAGCTCTCCAGAGAATGGTGGTGAGGGCGATGACGACACAATCCCTGCGTCCGTGCGCTGGGAGGAGGTCGGTAAGGCACTCAAGGCCGTCGACCGCGGGCTCCTGGACGACTGGGTCCGCTGGAGCGACGGCTTCAAGAGCGCGGCGAGGTGCCGCATGCTCTGGGAGAGTTTCACGCCCGTGGCCTGCGACGTCCACTGCACGTCGTCGGCGATCCGCGACGTGTTCCTCAAGCTGCTGCACCGCAAGGGTGTCAACTACAAGAAGGCGTTCCTCGACCACTGCGACAGGAAACACAAGAAGCTTCTCGCACGGGGCGACGACGACTCGCTGCCCGACGAGATGACGGACGAGGAGCTCATGGAGCGCTTCGCGACGCTCAACATGCGAGAGTTTACGAAGCTGCTGCTGGACCTGGGTATCGTGCTTCAGCCGGAGGAAGTGCAGCGGCTGCTCGAGTATTTTGACGCGAATGGGGACCACTTGGTGAGCATGAAGGAGTTCCTGGACGTCGTGGGCGAGAAGCGCAAGGCCCAGTGTCACGGGGACACGGACCTGCTGCTCAAGCATGTGTGCATGTGGGAGACAGTGTGCCACGAGTGCGGCATGCTCAACGCCTTCCAACTCGTCATCGGCAACACCAAGCCTGGAAGCAGTCGCATGCGCTCCGAGCTTCCCGGACACATCAAGCGACGCGAGCAGAGCGTGCGCTTTGACTGCGAGCCCGAGTGCGACATGCGCGACCTCAAAGGCAAGGCGCCCAAGAGCTGCGCGTACGCGTCCTGGACGGACGACAAAGCGCTGCCGTTCGTGAAGAAGCTCGAACTCTGGTCCGCCGAGCACCGTGAGCAGCGCGTGCTCCAGCAGCTCGTGACCGAGGGCTTCCCGCCCGATGCCCCAACGCTCTTCCGTGACGACGACGAGGCGCTGGACCCGACAACGCAGTTACTGCTGCGCTGGCACCCGCCGCCCGTCAAGGGCAACAATGGCGCCGCATTCTACATCCTCGAGACGATCGGCGCCGAGGGCACATCCAGTTTCAGGCTCAACGAGTACCGCGAGGTGTACCGGGACCCCAAGGACTACCAGGACAACAGCGGCGAGCCGCGGTACTACTACGTTGTCTCAGGCCTCGCACCTAATACGAAGTTTGGCTTCCGCATCCGCGCGCTCAACGGCTTTGGCGCGGGCCCATATACATTTGGGTACTTCTTCACAGCTCCAAGCATCCCGCCAGCGCCGCTCGCGATCCGCGTGGGCGCTAACAGCATCCACCTGGGCTGGGAAAGCTCGAGCTACTACCGCAAGCAACTCCGTGAGCTGCGCCAGGTCTTCGAAGAGGCCGACAACGACGGCAACGGCCTCATCTCGCGCGACGAGTTCATGGAGGAGATCGAACGCCGCAAGCCCCGGCTGCTGGAGTTTCTCCAGAAGACCAACGTCGCTACGGTGGATCAAAGCCACCGAGGCGCGCCGCTCAGCATCTTTGACGCGATCGAGACAGATGACAACGAGTGCATCTCTTGGGACGAGTTTCTGCGGTTCTTCCACGGCTTCCTGGACGATAAAACTGGCGGTGATGCCGAGTCAGCGATGACCACGACTTCGAGAGGACTAACGTCCTCGGCTTCCATGAAGTCCCTTCGAGATGGCAGCAGTAGCAACAGTGTTGTCCCCACCACTCGAACCAAGAAGACAACTGGAGCCACAGCTGGGTCTGTAGCCACGCAATGCCGGTACATCCTCAAGCAGTGCTCGAACGAGGCCGAGGGCGAGTACGTGGAGATTTACCGCGGCACGAAGAGCTCCTTCGTGGTTCACGGGCTCGCGAGCGGGAGCACGTACCAGTTCCGTGTGCAGGCGTACAACGAGGAGAACATGTTCAGTCTCCACAGCGAACCGGTGGTTGTCAACACGTTGCTGCAGACCCCGTCGCCCCCCAGTGTCGCTGAGTCGTTGTCCAATAGCTCACTGACGTTTTCTGCAGTAAAGCTTAAGTGGACCGCCGCGAACGCTCGCCCGTGTCTGTCTCACGAGGCCCTGCAGGCACGATCCAAGCAAACGACAGCCCTCCGGAAGGGCGGCCCGTCGGGTGACGACCAGATCACACGCATACTAAAGGAGTGGGCGCAAGAGACGAGTCTCGACGACGGCTGTGTTGACTTCCACGCCAAGTTTGACCGCTATGACGTCGACAAGAGCGGCTTCATTGAGCTGCCTGAGTTCAAGACGCTGCTCGAAGAGCTCGGCGTCCCAGCCACGGAGGAGCGCCTAGCTGCGTACATGCAGGAGTTTGACGCTGACAGCGACGGGAAAGTCTCGTTTCACGAGTTCACACGCTGGTGGAACCGGACGGACGTCCAGTACGTGCTCAAGCGCGACCAGGGCAGGCAGGATCAGCGCGTCGAGGTGGGACTTGCTGCTAGCAGCAGCACTCAGCGACTCGCACCAGCGATGGCGTCATCTCCAGCGCTCTCATCCTCGGCAAGCCAGATGAGCGTGGTCTCGTACCGTGGCAAGGACACATGGACGGTCGTGAACGGCCTAGAGGCCAACACGCAGTACAGCTTCCGGCTGCGTATCGTATCGTCCCACGCGTCCAGTCAGCTGAGCGACGTGCTCGACGTCTGGACTGCGCCTCAGGCACCGTCGTGCGCGGGGGTGATCTGCGCCATGGCCACGACAGCGCAGCTTTGCTGGTATCCGGGCGTGAACGGCGCTCACAGGTTCATTGTCGAGTGTAAGTGTGTCGAGACGCTGGCTGGTGAATGTTCACGAGTCCCCGCGAGGAACTCGGCTGGCAGATTGGGCGACTGGACCAAGGTCTACGAAGGTGCTGAGTTGCTCACGACCGTGACGGAGTTGATCCCGAACACAGTCTACCGGATCCGCGTATATGCGCTCAACCGCGTGGGCATCGCCAGCGAACAGTCGACGGTCGCGCAGTTCTGCACGCAGAGCAAGGACGAGGAGCGCGCTACCGGGGCCGTGCTGCGGCCATCGAATGCCGCCGACCATTTCACAGTCGAGTGCTGCGAAGATGGCGACATTGTCGCGGGCGACACGATCCTCTTCAGCGAACGCATCGTCCGCAGTGACACGGGCAAGATCATCGGCGAGGAGTCTTCGTCACGATCCAACGCCACCTCGGCATCTTCACGAGCTGCCGCGCTTAATAACTCGTCCGTGTACTCGGTTGCAAGCTTCTCTGGAAGCACCATGGGCAGTGGTGGGGAACCCATTGGCGAGAGGACCGTCGCGGCGCGCGTTGTAAGCGTCAAGCTGCATGAGAAGTACGGCAACGTCGTGACGATGGTCGTCGTCTGGTGCACCGTGCAACTCTATGAAGATGCGCTGCCAAAGTCAACGAGAGCCATGTCGGCGGCGACGGTCAAGGCGCTCGCCAACAAGACGCTGCGCACGACCGCGTCCATCCACTCGACGAGCCACAACGTGGCGCTGGCAAATCCGGGCTACACGCTCGCGACGGACCTCAAGATATCACGCAAGGAGAAGAGTTTGTACCGCTACGACACGTTCCGCAAGGAGTGGCAAGACGAGCACGCGCGCCATCCGAGCACCTGGGAGAAGTAGTAAGAGGCGCTGCCACCAGACAAGAGCCGCGCATTTTCTATTGATGCAGTGAATTTACGAACATATTGGGATCAAATCACTTACCTTGGAGCCCACTTATCTCGTCAGCCTTTATCGGGTGGCTATCAGGATTTGCCACTATTGATCCACGCCAACGGATTCGCCTGCACCTACTGCTTGCGAGGCTTCCGTGGTCGCCAAACAGGCTGATACAGCACTTCACCACCTGTCGAGCTGCCACTGGTGTACTTGGGGCCCTCCCAGTAAATTTTTTCGCACTGGGTGCACATCCAGAAGTTCGTGACGGACTCGAGCACCTTGGCCTGAATCTCCTCTCGCGTCTGGCTGCGTACACAGTCCACGTCGATCGTGATGAACTCGGTCGCGTTGCAGCGCGCACAGCGAGATGCGCTGCCTTCCTTGCGCGCGTAGAGGCCGAACTGCGTCTTGATCTCGCGGAACTGCTTGTAGCAGACATCGGTTGAGAGCACCAGACATGCGCCCGCGTCTCGACGTGATGCCAGTTGCGTGTCACGGGTCAGGATAATGCGCTGCTCCTTGGCAGCGAAAGCTAGCAGCTTGGCTCGGTGGGATCGGTTACTGCTAGTGTCGCTGTGCTGCTCAGCGTCCCAGGTGACAACGTCGACGCCGATCGTGCGCAGCCAGCGAGCGACCTGGGAAGCCATCGTGTCTGCGACGAACTTGTGCGCAACAGCCTGGGTTTTGCGGTCACCAGTTTCTTGACTTTCACGGGCTGGTGCTGCTTCAGAACTCGCTGGCGCTGCAGTGCCAGAGGTCATGGAACCCGTGCGCGTTGTGATGTTTGCCACTGCTTCAACCTCGAGGACCTTGAAATATGCCTCTGTCGACATCCAGAGGAAGGAGTCTGGCGATCCGCCACCGGCGACAAAGTGCTCTGCACTCTTCAAGGAAGCGTCGGCGTACACATGAATTGGCGACGCTATAGCCCCGGAGGCATCGCTTTGTAGGCGATGGCCAAACGGTGGCACTGTCCCTGGAAGATAGCCAAACATTTTCTCGCACTCGTCAGGCGTCGCGAGTTTCAGTTTTCGACGTCCGACACCGCAGATGCGAGCGATTTCGGCTGTGTCGAGTTTGCAGTTCGCTTCGATGCACGCCACGATGGGAGTTCCTACAGCGGTATCAACATAATACGAGATCAATACTTTGCACTCGACAGGAATCAAAACTGAGCCCAACAACTTTGGCATAACACTCACCGTCTGCAAAGACGCAAATGCTGTTGATGTGAGTGAGCTGGCGAGGCTTGGCTGGGAATTCTTGCTGGGCCAGCAATTCGCTGACAGTCTTTGACGAAAGAAACTTGATCTCAAGTTCCGAATCGGAGAGTCGGGCTTCGACATCCTCGTCTTCTGTGTCCAGCGCTTCCAAGTACACTGCTTTGCACGCTTCCCAGTACCTGTACACGTCTTGAGGAGTCAAGAGATTTGCACTTGGTGCAGGTTGAGCCTCAGAAAGCGATTTACACCAGTCGGTGATGTACAGGTGACGCGATTGAGTCAGCTCAGCTCCCGCCTCAGAGCTGACGATGCTCCCATTTTTTAGGTCGACGACGTGGTCGCTGAGATGCGGCCAGACCAAACCGGAATCTGTTTCATCTTGGTCAATGCCCAATGAAGACGCACTTTTCCTGAACACGCAAGAAATTGTCGAATACCTTCAGTCCTTGAGTTATAGGAATCGGAGATTTGAGTTTCGCAAAACTCACAGTTTGGCCATCATCTCGACGAGGCAATACGCATCCAGCGCTGCATACTGCACTTGACTGGCTGAGAGCGGCCGATCTTCCCAGTTCGACATCTGTATCCTCTGCTCAAATAGCATTCAGAGATATTTTAGCCATCACCATTACGCTCAAGACTGTGGCTAACTCTAGCCAACGGTAATCCAGGCAGAGACTTACCTTATCGAGCGGCTTGCCCAAAATGCTCGTCGCAGCGCTGGACAAACTCTTTCCAGCCGACAAGCCGAGCGTATTTGAAATCACAGTATTGAGCTGGAAGGCAATGTAGCATAACATAGTAGGTCAGGCATGCAGCATCAATCAAAAATATTTCCCGCATCGCATAATTCGCTTGCACCTACTTCTAGGAACGGAGAGACTTGCAGAAATGCTGCACGTTCTGGAAATGTCTGGTGGAGAGCTGAATGACCAATCGCATTCAGAAGAATGTCAGTCTCACTCACAATGTCAATATTTGCGCCAAACAGTCAGGTTGTCCGTACTCTTCATATCGGAATCAAAGCCAAAGCCGACTTTCAGGTGCACCTTGGACGAGAAGACGCGCTGGAGGAACGTGTCGAAGAGGTAGTCGTTATCCTACAAAAGCCAAAACAAAACAAAGATAAGGCGTCAGCTCTAGATAACGCATAGTCGTACACAAGAAACAAGCGGCAAATACGAACATGCAGACGCAGCAAGTCGATGAGGAACACGCGTGTGCGCGTCGCAATCTGGAGAATGCTCGCGACGGCTCTCGGCGCAAACTTGGATGTCGTCGGCTTCCACTCTACGTCGAGTCCAACGATCTCAGCGGAGTTCGAGCTACCTGCGAGCTCACCAGTGTCTATTCTGAGCTGGTGGTGATCGAAGAAGAATGCCATCGCTTCTTGAATTTGCTCCTCGCGGTCACAGAAAGTCACTTCGCTGCTCTTCAATGGCAACTGATAATACTTTGCCATTGAACCTTCGGTCACGAGAGCCATTTGCTGCGCAGCGATCTGGGAGACGTCTGGCTGGTAGTCAGCCACACCGAGGCGCTTCGCAAGATACACTGCATGTTCAATTTCGCCAGCTGTCACAACGTGGTCGAACAAAATTTTCTGCAGCGTCGCGTCGTTCCCAACGAACGAGAGCGCAATCTGCCATTTGCGCTTCTCGATGAGCCTCATCAACCCGTCTCGACTGTACATCATCTCTACGTTACATGAATGATTCGTTCCCACAGTCACTCAGAGTTGGCTCAGTAGTATGATGCGAGAAATGGTCGAGATAAGCTAAAACTCACCAATATCTGGGAAATCTGGCTGCAGATTGAAGCTGTGAACGAGTCGATGAGCCTGTACGTGATACAGAGAGCGCTATTACACATAAAGAATACATGATCATGACCCGATGCTATAGGTAAACAACATATCACGCACCCTCTTGAAGTCTCGGAGCGCGATGGCTTCTTCCACCAGCACGTTTCTCAAAGCTGCACATACAACAATATATCGATGAAATCGCAAGCCTCCGATAGTGCTATCTGAAAAGCAAGTAGCTTACTCTGCTGGGGAGTACTGCGCACCAGAAGCTCAGCAGAGGCCCAGTCTTTGCTCTGCGCCATGGATCGGACCATCTCCTCATACGGCCACGCCAGATCGCGAAAGATCGCACAGAGCTTGATCGCAGCTGAGAAGCTCTTGCATTGGATTAGGTGTGCGCACGTGGCGCGAATCAACGACTCGTCAAAGTGCACGAGGTTGAAGAGCGCGATGACTTCCACCAGCAGTTTCTGGTCCTAAACACACACAAAACACGTCAATAGGAAGGGCTGCTGACTAGTCCGTGTGCTGCTAATGGTGATAGAGTGTGCGTACAATTTCTTCCGGGTGTTCAAACCCACGTAGGCAGAATTCTGCGAGGTCTGTATTCGTGCGACCGTGTTCACGAAACGACTGCGCTGTGTCTTCCGCACAGGCGTCCACGAGCTTCTTGAGCGCGTTCACGACGACAAACGACAGCGGCGTGTACGGCTGCGCACTCTTCTTGGCCTTTCGCGCCGTCTTCTTGGCGTCTACCCCTCCTCGCTTGTGCTCAGTCGTCTCTTCTGGTGCTGTCTGCTGGACACTACTGCTCTCTCCATGCGCTGAATCCGCGGGCGTTGGCTTCTGCGATAGCAGCAGCACGATACGTACCATGAACGTCCACAGTTCATTCTGTCCACCTTGAGAGCCACTGAGCTCCTGGAGCTTTGCCGTCAGCACGCTGGTGAGCGTCGTCTCGAGTTCGAGGAACTTGTTGCCCGACTGGCCGCGCGCGGCTGGCGTGTAGAAGGCCGCGTGGATGGCACGCGCCCACTGCTGTACGTGAGTAGATTCTGCGAGCGTGTTCATGAGCTCCATCGGGAGGTTCGTTGTCTTGCTGTGTCTGTCGGTCGTGGAGACTTGGCGAATGGACCACATGCCCATAGTGGCGTGATGGTTGCATTTTGGGTACAAATTTGAGCTCCAACTTGTGTCTG
This sequence comes from Globisporangium paddicum, assembly GCA_023334015.1. Classification (NCBI taxonomy): domain Eukaryota; phylum Oomycota; class Peronosporomycetes; order Pythiales; family Pythiaceae; genus Globisporangium; species Globisporangium paddicum. The sequence continues at coordinate 36,884 of JAASFV010000076.1, forward strand.
GTATGTTCGTGGTATCCGCTATTCGTCGCTTTAATGCGTACCTACTAATCGTACTTAATAGGAGTATGACCTGTATATCTCAATTCAGGTGAATACTACTGCTTTGACTCTTCTAAATGCGGATTTATAAGTTCGCTAGCATGCAGATGTACAATTTTAAAACACAAAATGGTGGAGCAGCTCACACGTGAGCTCGACGAGGCGTTCCGCGTGCGCATCGACGCAGCGGAGGGGGCAGATGCAGCCACTGGCAGCAGCAGCAGTGGCGGAAGAATAGACGATGTCGCTGCGCAGCGGTGGGTGCGCGCCATCCACGCGGCCTTCTACGCGCCAGCCACGCGTGGCCAGTCGGGCAACAAGTTCCTCGAACTCGAGACGACGCTCACCAGCGTGCTGCAGACGCTCAGAGACGAGCATGAAGCAGCTAGTGGATTTGCGCCATTCGTGGTGTGCGTAGTGCTGCTATTGTGTCAAGAGCCTACGTCGTCCGAGAACGCAACGAGCAATGGCGGTGTTGTAGCAAGTGCCACGGCTATGGGTACATCTTCGTTTGAAGCGGCTGACCAAGCCACAGATATGCGCGTATCCAAGAAGCTCCGGAAGAAGAACAGGGAAATTGCGCAGCCCAACACGCCATTGGCGTTCATCGTCGTCAATGCACTCAAGAAGCTCACGCTCTGCGAAGACTCGGACGCAAAGCAGCAGTTCAGCCACCAAGGCAGGACGAACGCTGCGCTTGTTGCATTCTGTACCAAGGGACTCAACGATCCAGGCACTGTGGTACGCTGTATGTGTATACATTAAAAGATGTATCTTATAACTGCAGCGATGCCCAGCTATTCACCACTATCTATCGAAATATTATTGTGCTGTAGGATCAGAAGCTGCTGGTGGAAGTGCTTGACCTCTTCAGCGTGACGCACTTCCCGACGCCCGACGTCTCGCGCTTCGCTGGCCACCTCATGAAAACGAAAAACTACTCGGCGCTCATCAAATTCTGCAGCTCGTTTGCGCACGCGGCCTGGGACTTTAGAGAAATGGTGCAGACCATGGCGCGCGCAAAGGATTGGGCGTCCGCGGAGCTCATGGTTCGCACCTTTGAGAGCGATGGCGATGGAAAAGGTTGGTGTTTCGACTTGGATGGCTTTGGCTTTGAAGATGGGATGCGTTTACTAAGTTCTAATGTGGTAAACGGTGTGCGGGTAGAACTGTCCAGAGCGATCGTGGAAGAAGCCATCACGCTTCAAGAGTTCAAGCGAGTAGGCCGAGCGTCCTATATGCCTATCAGGCTACGACAATTTCCTTTTTTCTTATCTATGTCTGTGGATATTAATGGTTCGATAGGCACATCGACTGGTGTACAACTTCAGTCTCCAGCAAGAGTATCAGGACATAGGTACAGTACACCAGACCGTCATTTTGCTTTTGCCAGCTATACGCCTTCCTAACTCACGAGTACACTGTTTTACAGACATGATGTACAGCCGAGATGGTCTCATGAAGCTCATTGAGAAGCAGCGGTGGCAAATCGCAATCTCATTCGTTGGCAGCGACGCGATTCTCCAGAAGATGCTGCTGGATCACATGGTCGCCGCGGGCGAGATCCAGCACGCACGGCATCTCGCGCAGCGCCTCGGTTTCGCAGATTTCGAGCCCGACGTCGCGCAGATTGCGTCCCAAGTCGCCTCGTGGACCATCAACGGGTTCTCGCAATCAGTACATGCGGCTGCGCTGAACGGGTTCCTGGAGCTCAATCTGAGCGACGACGTGATTATCTTCTGCGATCAGGAGGAGCATATCCGAACCGCGATGACTCACTTCTTTACAGACGAGAGCGCATTGCCGGTGATCAAAGATAGTGAGCTGCTCGACAACGGCGCGTTTACCATCAAGCGTACTGCCACTGGCAGTGTGAGCAATGTAGTCGGACTCGACGTGGAATGGAAGCCGACAACGTCAAAGATCGCGGCCGCCACGGGAGCGATCACGACGACTGCTGTTGCTAGCATCCTGCAGATCGCGTCCTCGTCCAAAGTGTTCATCATCGATCTCCTGGCGTTACATGTACGTCAAACTTTTTAGTTTGGGGTTCGAATGATGTGCTGTTATAGTGACCAACTCTTTGTGTTTGCGCCTCACTCCAGGACAACAATTTCCTCTTTGACGTGTTTCTGCATCGGCTCTTCACGACCAGAAACCTCCTCAAAGTCGGCTTTGGCTTCGATTCCGACCTGAAAGGTACACAAACAGCTGCCTTCCTTCACACTTTTAGAGACCAATCTTCTAACTCACAGTGTTTAACTTGCCCTCACTGATTACAGTTTTGCACCAGACTTTTCCAGAGCGACCCGTGTTCCTGTCAGCCTTCCCGTTTCTAGAGGTACGCATTCGCAAGAATACACTCTTCATTTGACTTTATGCGTTCTAACGACAAGAGCTTTTGGCTACCGTGTAGCTGAGCACAGTTGTGCTCAAGTCGTTTGGTGCTTCGGTTGGCAACAGTCTTTCAAGCGCAACGAGTCGCATCTTGGGAAAGCCACTCGACAAGGTTAGCTTGATTTGATATGATTCTATCCATCTATGCGGGACTGACTGTCTGTTCCGATTTCCTCGTGGCTATCTGATTCAGCGCATGCAAATGTCCGACTGGGACGAACGCCCACTCTCTTCAAGTCAGATGCAGTATGCTGCACTGGACGCCTTCTGCCTCGTCCAAATCGTCGACAAATTGTACGCATGGCTTCTTGTTTCTGAGGATCCACCTATGTCTAGCCATTTCAAATCTGATTATGATGATCTCTGCTTGTTATCTATAGCTGCAACACTGAAGACCACGACCGTGTTGAGCAGCGGACGCTGACGTGGCAAGATGCGAGCGTGTACATCACTAAGCTCGCTCACTCGTCTCCACTGAGTTCTGATGCTACATTGGAAGCTGTTGAACTGAGAACGAGATACCAGGGCAGGTGGATGAAGCGAAGTCTTGAAACTGGTGGTCCCAGTCAGGAAATCACGCTACTCAGCTCGGAAGACATCATCCGATTCTGGAGTGAGCGCCAAGCAATCTTTGCACAGGAATACGGAGCCGAAGCCGTGGCTGCGATTGATATGGAGATCAAATTCCTGCCATCCAAGAGTATTAAAGAGCTCCTCGAAGGGGAACTTGCCGAGTCTGCCCCACCGCGCAATTTCCTAGCGATCAACGCCATCTGCTTCTTTGCCGACGGTGCGTTGTATTTTCAGTTGTATACATTCTTTGGATATCCCACTGATGGTGATTCACTTCGCTCTCTCCAACGCAGAACGCCCGTGTGTGGCTTGCATTGACGCAAACTGCAAGCTCGACACGTCGCAGATCGCCTTGTACGCTGGAGTTGGGCGACGGAGGATCAAGCTCGCGACTTCGATCGAGTGTCAAGAAGTTTTCGGGTTTGCTCCAGGAACGGTGCCTCCCTTCGGCCATCGCCAGGTCGAAGATCATAGCGACCGAATATCGCCGACGATCTACGCAGACAGTTCTCTCAAGAATGTGGAGTACTTGGTTGGAGGCGGAGGATCGCACGATGCGCTGCTGTGGCTCTCGTCGAAAGCATTCTTCTCACTCATCGAGATCGACGCGGTTGGTGACATCCAGCGTGGCAGCAGCTCAGCAACAGTGTCAAAGGCGCCCGATGCCTCCAAGGCCAGCAGCTCGACCGAGATGAAGGAACTCGAGATGAAGTTCCTCGCCGACTCGATGGTCGCTCGCGTGGGCAAGTGGCTGCGCACGATCGGCATCGACGTGGTTATCTGGGACCCGTACGCTCTCCCAAAGACGAAAAACAACGCGAACCAGGACCCGAAAGCCACGATATTGACTCTAGCGGTGAGAGAGCAGCGCATTCTGCTGACGCGTGACAAGAAGCTGGCCGATAGAAGAGACGCCGGCGCGTGCTTTGTCGTCTCGAGCGACGACCCGTTCCAGCAGTTCCAGGAGATCAAGGCCCACTTCGCGCTCAAGATCAAGAAGGACGAGCTCATGTCTCGCTGCGCGCTCTGCAACGCCAAGTCGTTCATGCTCGCCGACGCCGAGTACGCGCGCACGCAGACCGCGTTTGAGGTACCAGCCCGCGTGCTGGAGCTCGTGACCGAGTTCTGGGTCTGCATGGCGTGCAACAAGATCTTCTGGGAGGGCCCCAAGTTCAGCTCGGCCTACGACAACGTTATGCGCATGTTTGACGACGACTATGTCGCTGAGCCGAGCCAGGGCTGGCACCGCGATCGCGAGTGAGCCATGATCAAACAATACGATCTTTAGGAGCTCATACCTCGTCGGATTTGAGGTCATGGAGCTCATTGATGGTCAGCCTTCCTATAACAGGAGAGTAGAGGTCGACCTCCCATTAGCACGTACCCTTTATCGCATATCCATTTTCGGGAACGCTTCAGAATATGCACTCCTTATAGAAAATGTCTCCAAATGTACCCCCTAATTCGCATAACCCTTTCTTTTGCATGCGCACATATAGCATGGTAAACAAGAGGTAAATCCGTCCCAAAGTCTCACCTGATTGAAAAATCCAGCCAATCAGGCGTCGATATACGAATCATTGGTCAAAAATCGTCACCTGATTGGCTGATTTAATTCCCATCCGTTCTTTTTTTTTCTCACGAATTCGCAAAGTATCCGTCAACAAATTACGAGCCGCGAGTCACGCGAGTGACGTCGCAGCCATGGCCATCAATTGGCCATTCGGCTGCTGCTTCGCGCTCGACATTCGCCGATTTGCCGTCCACCACACAAGCTACGAGAGAGAGAGAGACCGCCCACCTGCCTGCCTGTGGACCCATGGCGTCATCAGCAGCAGCAGAGAAGGTGCCGGGCGCGACCGCCGCCAGCAGCTCCTCGGACACGACGGAGCTCTTCGAGTACTCGCCGCCACAGTTCTTCGGCGTTGACTCGCGAGTGCCGCCAGCGCTGCGCGCGCTCATCTCGGACGCGTACGTGTTCATCACGATCCACTACAACTTCTGGGTGTTGCCGTTCCTCGTGGCGTTCTACATGATGTACCAGCGCGGCTACGGACTCGTGGTCGTGGCCATCCTCGCCGTGTACGCGCCGTCGTTCCTGAGCGGCATCGAGAAGACCGCGCAAGGTGGCGCGTGGGATCTCGTGCGCCTCTCGCGCTTCTGGTTGCTCAACGCCAATGCGACCGCGATCAAGATCTACCGCGAGCAGGCGCTCGACCCGACCAAGCGCTACATCTTTGGCTTTCACCCGCACGGCATCATCATCCTCTCGCGCATCGCAACCTACGGCGGCACGTGGGAAGCCGTCTTCCCAAAGCTCATCACGCGCGGTACGCCCTCCTTATCTATTTGCCTATTGGTGAATTCAGTTATCTAATTATGCTACTGTGTGTGTGTATGCTACAGCGCTCGGCGCGTCCAGCATCTTCGGTGTCCCACTCGCGCGCGAGCTTTGCCTCTGGTACGTACGCTGCTGTTATTATATACCAGGGTCCTCTTATGCTAATGCGTATATTCAATTGTTCATCGTACGAATCCAATAGGCTCGGTGTGGTGGACGCGTCGCGCTCGACGGCCGACAAGGTACTCCAGAAGGACTACAGCATCTGCGTGTACCCGGGCGGCGTGCCCGAGATCTTCCTCGTGGACCCGACGTCCAAGGTCAACACGATCGTGCTCAAGCAGCGCCTGGGCTTCGTTAAGCTCGCGATTCGTCACGGCGCTGAGCTCGTGCCGACCTTCGTCTTCGGCGAGAAGTGGTTCTTCAACGTGTGGAACCCGCCCAAGAGCGTCATCTTGTTCTTCCGCAAGGTGCTCAAGATCCCCATCATCGTGTTCTGGGGCCGCTTCTTCTGGATGCCCAAGCGCATGCCCGCGGGCAAGCAGTTCGGCGTCGTATACGGAAAGCCCATCGCGACGACGCAGAAGGATGAGCCCACGGAGGAGGACATCCGCGCCGTGCACAACGTCTACATGGCCGAGATCGAGCGCCTCTTTGAGCAGTACAAGGGCAAGTATGGCTACGACGCCGACGAGACGCTCGTCATCACGTAGGAAGACAGATGCGCCAAGTAAGCATGTACACAACAGCATTCAACACGAGAGCCAACCATGTTTAACAGCCTGAGACTAGCTGTGATCTAGGCTTTCTGTTAGTTGTCCTGCGTAGTAGCCTAGCAGCTCGGCTTGACTGGGATCGTCGCAGCTGGGGTCTTGGTGGTCGGAGCCGGAATTGGCGCCTGAGTCGTCGGTGCCGGAGTGCTGGCAACCGGAGCCGTGTACCCGATAAGCGAAATCGGGACGCCTGAGCCGCAGAGCGCGAAGGAGCTCGTCGCCTTGGCCGGCGCGCAGTCGATCAGCGTGGACGGGCCGTCGCTCGAGACGACGGCAGGCTTGGCGAAGCACGTGCGGATGGCCGAGAGTTGGTTTTTGCCGTCCACGGCCGAGCAGAAGATCTGCACCTTGCGCGGCGCGTAGAGCGCCTCGATGGCCGCGAGCGATGGGGCCTGAGGCTTGGGCAGCGCGGCCCAGGCGTTGATCTGCTTCGTAGCCAAGCTAAGGAGCTCCGCGGCCTTGAGCGTCGCCTTGAAGTACGTCACGGCCGCGCTGGCGTAGTCGTCGCCGTTGGCCGAGTAGCAGATGCCGTGCTTCTGGAACTCGTGGTTGTAGATCTCGCAGAGCGAGTCGAACTCGGTCGCCTGGGTCGGGTCGACCCAGTGGGTCTTCATCTCGGCCACGAGCGCGGCCTGGGTCTTGGCGAACTCGGCGGCCGCGAACGGCCGGTTCACGACCGTGTCGCTCACGTTGCAGCAGCCGGCGTACCCGTCGTTGTAGTTGGGCCAGAGGCCGTGGATCGTCACCTCGCTCTTGACGACCTGGGGCTGGCAGGCCACACCGTTCGGGTACGGGAGCACGTTCTGGTGCGAGATGGTCGAGTCGACGCCCATTAGCAGGTCGCGGCAGAACTGCGGCGCGAAGAACTGCTCCATGACGAGGTAGTCAAAGTCCCCGGGCCGCTGCTTCTTGGCGAGGCACTCGGGCGCGTTCGTGAGGCACGTCGGCGCCGCCTTGGAGTTGACGCAAATGTCGATGCACTGCTGCTTGGGCGAGCTCGTGTGCAGCCAGCCGCCGAGGTAGTCGACGGCGGCCACGGGCGCTGGCTCGCCTGCGAGCAGCAGGGCTGTGGCGACGAGCGTCAGGACCGATGCTGGCTTGGTGAACATCTAGGAGACTGGGTCGGCTGGGTAACTGGAGCGCAGATTGGCAAGTGGGAGACTGAACTCGAAAGGCGCTGGGCTTCTGGGTGCAAGGCCTCCACCTGGAGAGCTCAGATTCGTTTTCGTGTGGCTAGAATGCCGTTTGACTGAACCGAAGGCGCGCATCTTCTTATTCGTGTCACGCAAGTGACACGAAGGACCCAGAGCCAGGCCAGGGCTTGCATACGAAGTCAGACAGTGAATACTCAGGGTCGAAACTGGTTGAGGCACATGTTGTGTGCGCTAAATCCGTAGTGGTTGTCGGATTGACCTTCGTGCTTTGAAATTAATGTCTTACATCCGCACTATGACGAAACGTTCGCTGTTGATTCTCACCTCCATCCAAAGTGCACGCGTGCAGATCAACACTGCTGATCTTCTACTGCGGGTTTGGCGGCGGCGGAAGCCTATGCTGGAACTGAGCATTGGTCCCAAGTTTCCATGACAAATGAGCCAGGTCTCCACGAGCCTCTACCGAAGACCTGTGGGCGAGTCCTTGCTGAAAGTAGGAGGCTTGAGTGAGAAAGAGAGTTCTGACTCGAGAAGAAGAGAAAGGTGCACGTTCGTGAGAGAAAGGAGACTCGAGTGGGCCCATTGCTTTATGTGTCGAGTCACTTGGACATGAATGATTGACAATGTGGTGGCAGCTCACTGTTAGCTTGACTTGTTCTCTTTGCAGAAGAAAGAAGTCTTGAGGCCCCAGGCTTTGTGAGCATGAGGCTTCCCACCACACCCAACACTGCTTGCCTTGCTCATTCCCCAATTCCCAGCCTCCAGCTCAAGCCAACAGCAACAGCAGAAACACCCTCCGAAAGACCAGTGTCGGCACTTCAACAGCCATGCAGAAAGCGCTCGTGGCCGTCGTCGCTCTCTGCCTCGTGCTGGCAGCTCTCCAGTTTGATCCAGCCGAAGCACACTTCAAGCATCGCAA
>JAASFV010000077.1:0-45052 GCA_023334015.1 Globisporangium paddicum
CCGCAGGCGGCGAAGGTGAGCAGCAAAGGTGGTGTAGAGCTTGCTCACATGGGAGATGAGCGACAGAGGACGTCGGTTGTTGAAGACGGCGGCGTTGCGCTGGGTCCAGAGCTGATGGAGCACGATGGCGCGGAAGATGTACCAGACGCTGCGCACAGCGTCGAGGTCGAGCGCGCGGGAGCGGGGTCCTAGTACAGATGACGGATGGACGATGAGAGCCCACGTCGGCATGGTGCCGAGTAGAGGTGCCCAGTCCCTACCGACTACTTCCCAGAGTTGGGACGCTCGGTCGCACTCGAAGAGCAGGCGTCGCTCGGTCTCCGGTGCGCCGCAACCGGGGAGTGGACAGCAGACGATGTCGGGCTGCCGGTGCTGGAGGAAGGAGAACCGGGCTCCGACCGGCAGACCATCAACAGCTCCTCATGATGATGCATCTAATTAATCTCACATCAGCAAAAGCGATGGTGGTTCTAATGTCAAATAACGGCAGAAATCTGGAACCTTTTTTATGGAAGAGTTTCTATGCGTCCTTGAGGACGGCGACACGTGAGTTTGCGAACATTAGTTCACCAACGAAGAAGTGCGTTGGTTGTGGGAAGAAGACCAAGCGCATAAGATTGTATGGGCGAGTTGCCTCGCTCGTCACGCGCTCGACACTTGAGTTCTCACTGCTGCATATTCTATTGCAGTGTTTGCAACTCTTGCGTCGTCACTTTCTTGCTTGTTTTGCTTGCGGCAGATAAGTCGTGTACACAAGGGTTGTTTACCGCTTGTCTTTGCGGCACAAGTGCGATCTTCGTAACGTCATGTGTGTGAATCTCAAGTACACTGTTGTTTTTCTTTGCTTGGTGTTGGTACGCGCCTGCTTCAACGGGATCCTGAAATCCTGGTGTGACGGCGAGCTGCGTCCACGGCCGGGAGACACAACTCATGTGGACAACTTGCCCAGCGGACATCTTGCGCAGGTGTGCGAGAAACGAGCCGGTCGACGCTGTCCGCCTGGCTGACAGAGAGCACAGGGTGGACGGCACTGAGTCATCTGCTTTCGCTCTTCCACCTTCTGCTGTGAAACTGACCTTCTACACAACATTTGTGAGCTTCACACGCGAATCCAGCAGCCACGAAATGTTCTCCCATACATGTCCACTTGCACTTGTACTTGCTCGAGGTACAACAACACAGCTCTTGAAGAGGACGCCAAAACAAGACTTGCTCGCGCGTGATGAAGTCGCAAACTCGCTAAATTAAGTGGTTTTGTGTGTGTATCAACAACAATATGTAGCCATCCTGGCCCAGCTGGCAAGTTTTCGGCAAGTTCGTCGACCTTGCAATTTGATTCGCGCCGTGACACAAGTGTGTTCTAAATAGACACGCGAGCCAACAGCCCCATGTTGCGAAATACACTTGATTTCAGCATGTGGAACCGAAAAAACAATCCCAAAAAAGATCGAAGGAAGAACTCAAGAAGAAAGGAAAAGGAAGAGGCTCATCCAAAGGTGAAACGGCGACTGTTTGCTTGCTTGCTTGCTTGAGCAGCTCTCTCCCCCACCTCCAACAACACTTGCTTACTTGCTCGCCTTGCTTGCTTGCTCAGGATCCGATACGGAGTCCCCCCACCACCAACGAGGCGCATCAAACGATCAAACCGCGCCAGCCAGCAACCAAACCAACAGGAGGCAGTCAACCAGACAACAACGCGTGCCAACAAGCGCTTGTTTTGATTTTGCCGCGAAAGACGAGCAAGCACTTGACAACAAGCAAACACACAAGCGCAAAGCAAATCCAACACGTGCGGTTGTGTGCGTTGTGGTGTTGGATCTTTGTGCCTGGTCTCAATATCTAGATAACGCAACCCCAGCAAGCGCAGCTGCGAATCTTGTAAGGTTGCGCGCAAGAACAATCAACGACAAACAAGTATGTTGGGCCCCCACTTGCACCAGCACCAGCGCGCGCAAGCCGAACAACAGGAGGAGAGCGGCGACGAGCAGGACGACGAGCTCGACCGCGAGCTCGACCACGACATCCAGGTGGCGCTCGCGACCTTCGGCAGCGGCGGTGGGGACGACGACATCTCGCTCGCGCAAGAGCTTGCGCACTTGCGCGTAGACGCAAGCGCAGCAAGCAACACTTGCGCGGATATTACGCAATCAAGCAACAACAACAATAACAACAGCATGGATGGTCCACAGAGCTCGCTCAAGCACGCTGCGAGCACGGCCGGCGTGCTGGAGCTGCTGCACGAGGAGCTCAAGCTCGAGATCGCGCCGCGCAAGCTGCTGCGCCAGTTCAGCCTCAACATCCCGCCGAGCACCGCAGGCATCAGCGCCGGCTGTGACTCGCCGTCCGACTTCCGCTCCGCGATTCTCTCGCGCAACTTCCTCCAACACGGCTCGCCGAACGCCCTGGGCGACGTGCTCGAGCGCTGGGAGGTCAACCACGTAAAGTGGCGGCGCCGCGGCTCCAGTCAGTCCCTCGCGGTCATGGAGAACCAGCAGCACGCGGAAGGTGGAGAGCTGGCGGCCTCGCTGGACGACGGGGACCAAGCATTACTGACCCCACTCCAAGTGACCGTGGCGGCCAGCAACAACAAGCAGCAGCAGCAAGCCTTTGGCGCCGGCGCCAGGACGCTCGCGACGGACTTTGACCGACTGCTGCCGCTGCGTAGCGAGACCTTTGAGGTCAAGTTCGGCCACGGCTTCCTCGGCATCGAGTTCGTGGTCGACGAGACGCGCAGCGAGGTGGTTGTCAAGAGCGTGCAGGCGGGCACGTGGTCGGTCAATACGCTGCAGATCCCGCCGTATGCGACGATCTCGAGGGGGCTCGTCGTGGACGCGATCAACGGGCGCGAGATGAGCACCGTGAGCTCCGAGGAGGTCCTTGACATGCTCCAGTACACAGCGCGGCCGTTCGCCGTGCGCTTCCGCAAGTGTGGCTACTCGGCGGTCGTGTGCAAGCTCTGCGAGTGCAAGGTGGACGCGACGAGTCTGGACGAGCACACTAACTACTGCGTCATGTCCAAGCGCTTCGAGCTCGAGGCTGACCAGATCAACAACGCGCTTATGAAGCTCGCGGCCTCGATCAAGGCCAATCTCGAGGCGGCCTCGCTGCGCACGTACTTCCACGCCGAGGACTTGCACTTCTACAACGCGTTGCGGGTCGTCGCAATACAGGTACGCAACCTGTTTGCTTGTTGTCGCCAACCACACTTATAACTCTTGCTTGCTTGTTTGTTGTGTGACTGTAGGCATCGTCGTGTGATGTGACAAGCGTCGAGGCCTTTGCGCTCTGCTCGCGCCTCATGAAGATCGTGGACCGGATACGACAGCAAGAGCCGCAGACGTCGAGCTGCGCCGTTGAGCGCGGCCTCAAGTACTGCACGCGCGTGCGCAACCTGATCCACGCCAAGATGAGCAAGATGCGCGCGACGCAGAAAGTGATGCTGCAGCTGACGCCCAGCGACTTGCGTGTGCCATTCCACCGCACAAAGTCCCTCGAGGAGAAGGAGAATAGTGTCGTGCCTGTGCGCGCGCCGCAGACGAACGCGCGGCGGCACTCGGCCTGCCGCGTCTCGATCCGCGACTTCCAGATCGTGAAGCCGATCTCCAAGGGCGCATACGGGAAAGTGTACCTCGCGCGCAAGAAGACTACGGGCGATCAATACGCGATCAAGGTGCTCGCGAAGGAGCACTTACTTCGGAAGAAACAGGTACGGCATTATATATATTTATTTATTTGTTACATTAATTTATGCTGACTAAAGAAATTGATGCTAACAAATTCGTGGTATTCTTGTGTGTAGCAAATCGAGAATATCGAGACCGAGCGCGACATTCTCGTCAACATTGAGAGCCCGTACGTGGTCAAGCTCTTCTGGACTTTTCAGTCAAAGTACGTGGCCGATTTTTCTTGTTTTTTTATGGTTGTTGCTTGTAGCTTGAGGTATTAATTTTTTTAATATTGTTGTTGATGCTAGGCGAAATCTCTTTCTAGTGATGGAGTACCTCCCTGGCGGTGACTTTATGTCCTTGCTGGAATGCATTGTGCAGCTCGAGGAGCAGGTAAGCCGAGCGTTATTACAATATTTGTGTTAAACGGACATTTTTGAGATGCTGATGACATTTTTGTTGTTGATATTATTTAAATATTTAGGTCGCTCGCGTGTACATTGCTGAAGTCGCGCTTGCGCTGAACCACTTGCACCAAAAGGGCTGCGTGCACAGGTGCGTCTTTGAATTTAAAACATATATATTGTGCCTGCGGCTCTTTTTTGCTGCGAGTAAGGCTGAATTTGTCAATCTATTCTTTTGACAGGGACCTCAAGCCCGACAACATTTTGATTTCGTCCACAGGCCACATCAAGGTACGCGGTGATTTTTGTTTATCAAAATTGGTGGTGAAGGTGCTTAAATTATTATTTATTTGATTTATTATTCCCAGCTCACGGATTTCGGGTTGTCGGAAGAGGCCATGCACCTAAGCGATTCCGAATCGGAGACGGCGAACGAGGGCTTATTTGGCGGCCTCGATGACGACGACATCCCCTGCGGTGGTGGCGATCTCCTAGAGACCAAGAGACCCGGCGAGCAGCTCTTATCAGCGTCGTCGCTGGCGTCCCCCGAGCAGTTTGGGCTGGACGAGAGCATCTCGGCGTTCTTCGACGCCTCGAGACCTCCACGACGGAGAAATTCCAAGCAGAAGCGGAAGCAGACCCACCCGCACACATACGGCCGCTGTGGTACACCGGATTACCTGAGTCCAGAGATCATCCTGGGCGTCCCGCATGGCCCTCCAGTGGACTACTGGGCACTTGGTATCATCCTCTACGAGATGCTCGTCGGCTTCCCTCCATTCAACGACGACACTGTCGAGGCCATCTTTAGCAACATCCTTGAGCGCCAGATCTTGTGGCCCGACGGCGAGAAATGTCTCTCGCCCGACGCGATTGACCTGATCAGCAAGCTGCTGGAGCCCGACCAAACGATTCGCCTCGACTGGGAAGGCCTGATGCAGCACCAGTTCTTCGAAGGAATCGACTGGGACACGCTGCTCGACTCGATCCCACCGTTCGTGCCGACGCTCGAGGGCCCGAACGACACGAGCTACTTCAACAACCGGAACCTCACCGACATTTTCATCGACGACGACGAGTTTGAGTTTGATGCGAAGTCGGTCGACAGCAGCGTGCTTGACCAGCAGGAGCCCGGTGGCAGCAGTGGACTCGGAGGCGCAACTGGCGGAGACGAGCAGGACAAGGATCTGAGCAGCCTCCTCCTCGATGGGGACGCCGACGAGGTTGGCTCTGATCCCAGCAATTCGGATACTGCGAGCGACACTGTGAGCGCGACTGGGGGTATCGCGGGTCTGGGAATGCGGAGCGAGCGGAATCAGCTTGGTGGTGGGGAAGGTGGGGAATATGCAGAGAACAACAATTTCCGGTTCCCGAGCGGGATGTACGAGACCACGGACGACGCGAACTTGACCGAGGCGTTCCGGTCGTTCAGCTACACGAACATGAACGCGCTGGCAGCCGCGTCCCGAACGGAAGCCGAGCTGATCACAGACTCGCGCCTAAACGACGTGGAGAATTCGTCTGCGCTGTCGATTCTCATTTAATGGAATTTGGTGAGCCCCCGACATTTTCTTTTGCTGTATATTTAAATGGAGAATGAGGCGACGACGGCACGGTTGGCGGGAGAATGAGATGACAAAAGCTCGGGGCGATAGAGATGCAGAGTTGCAATGCTGGGAAGAAGACAGCTCTGATGGCGGTGGTGGATATATTATGAAGAGTAGAAAAATACATTATTCAAGAGCTTGTTTGGACGGAAGTTAATGGCGATGAATGAGTAGCAATGCTACAAAATTGTCGGCGATATTTTTTTATTTACGATAAAAACGAAAGGCTTCTCAAAGGAAGAAATCGTCCTCCTCGTCCTCGGCATTGTCGTCGTCGCTGCCTGCGGTCTTTTTGCTGCCCATGCGGACGCCCATTGTCCCATCGTCATCGACATTGTCGTCCTGGTCGGCGAGCACCACCTCGCTCTTCTTCTTCTTGTCCTTGTCCTTCTTGCTCGACGGCTTCTTGCTCTTGCGCTTCTGTTCCTCCTTGGACGGCTTCTTGAGCAGCAGCTCGGCGGCCGTCGCCGGGTGCTTGTGGTGCGAGGACGGCGCTGGCGCATTACCATCGTCGCCGTCATCATTGGCATCGTCAGCGGTCTGCTCGGACTTACCGCTGTCGTTGTAGCAGAACTGGTGGAACGCGTCGAGCGGCTGCTCCTTCACGTAGCGCTCAATCGCCGCAGCGCGCAGCTCGTTTTGTCTGTTTTCAACGGAAAAAGAGGTTGCTTTGGATTAGCAACAGAGTGATGAAAGAGGATTTATAGCCACACACAGAGGTCCAAGGACGATCTGAAATTGGTTTTCGTACCGCTTGAGCTTCTCTTCGTCGTGTGGGCTGGACGGGAAGAGCGAGATGTACTGCTCCATCTTCGGGAAGTAGAATACGTAGAGCAGCTCGTGGCGCCAGTTCTCAAACTCCTTAGCGCATTTCTTCTTCTCCGCTTTGTCAGTCGCCTATTCGTTCACACAAAGTCACAATAACTATGTTGTCAGCAAATTTGTGCAGTTTATATTGAATAAAACATGCGAGGGATTACCTTTTCCAGGGCAGCCTTGGCCTGCTTGAGCTTGCGCATGAGCTTCACGCGCTCAACAAAGCGGAACTAAAACACAGCAAAGGTGAATGATCATTTTGTGAGCAAGCTTGATAAGGGTATTGAATAATATCAAGCAAAATAAAGAACTCGTGTACCTTCTTGTACTTCTCGGCATTCTGCTTCTCCTGCTCCGTCATGCCCTTCTTCTCGAACTGTTTGCCACAGCAACAAAAATACAGCAACAGTAGTCCCATAGTCTAATTAGCATCATCGCAGCTTGTATAGCAATTGTAGCAATACGGACCTCATCCTGGAGCTGCTGGAGCTCGCGCTGCTTGCTGGCACGCGTGGCGTCGTCCAGTCCCTGTTATTGATACCACACATTGACGCATGTTAGCAATTGAGGCATGAGTGTACACTAGCAAATTGTGCGCTCCAACGTACGCCTCGCTTGAGGAACCGGTCGAGCGCGCGGATGCGGTTCTTCAAGGACGGCGTCTTCTTGGCCGCTGGCGCCTGGTGCTTCTTGCTCTTGGCCTGCTTGAAGCGCAGTCGCGTGCCTAAAGGAGGACAGCAAACACACATAGGAACCAGCGCATTGAGATCTTTGTATCCAGCATCAGCATATCGCTGGAGCGGCGGCAGTGGAACGCACCTGCAGTGGGCGCCATGGGGATCGAGTGAGTCACGACGCTTTGCCAATTAGCTTTTTGGCTCTTTGTTGGTTGGCTGTTGGCCTGTCGAAAATCATTTTTGACAGTCACTGTATTTTTAGGTGGTCCACATCAATATAGAGCTGCTATTAAGAATAAGTACTGTACATCAGCTATTTTTGTGAAGCAAGACAAAAAAAAGAAGGTTTCCTTTCGAGATTTACGGGAAAACAAGATCGCAATCAACTATCAAAGGTGTAATAGATACAAACTACAGCATGTATCATATCACTATAGAGAGGGTAATGTCTTTGACAAGTAAAAGTTTCACATTTACGCTCCTCCTAGATACGATTTGGCGGAAATACATGCTTCAACACCAACTTACAAAGCGTAACGGAGCGCTCACCACGAGGCGTCGCTCTCCAAGAAGCCTCTGCGCGCACGAGCCGCCGCACTCCATTCCGCCAACCCGCAGCAGCCTGCGCAAGTCAAGCAGCGACAGCCTCATCCAGCAACCTCATCGAACGCCACAGCGCTACGCTGCCATCACTCACTTCTTCCGCCCTTCCGTATCCTACGTAGCAAGAGAGAGGGAGAGAGAAGAACAAGAGCAGTCACGCCAGAGGAAGAAGGAAAAGGCGAACAAAGTCGTCTTCGTCAGCACATCGCGCTCCTCTAGTGAGCGTCTGCGAGCCGCTTCCTTCCTTCTACGTTTGTCGCAGCATATCCAGCCCTTGCTTGCTACTGCGACGTTTGGATCATTCCCGCATTCGACGTGACCAGTGGACGTTGAAGAGCTCCACAAGCAGCTACACGTGAGTGAGTAGAAAAATGACGGACGCTGAGGGAGTGCAGCAGGAGCTGCAGGACTACTTGCACCGCAAGGGCATCAACACGCTCTTCATCAACCTGGTCGAGTCGCTGCTGCTCGCCAAACCCGAGAACCCGATCCTGCACATTATCCAGTACCTCCAGTCCAGCTATCCGGAGGAGGCCACGCCCAGGAAGAAGGACGGCACACCGCTCAAGAAAGAGGACAACCCCGCGTCGAACCACCACAATTCCAACCACCGTGAGTGCCTGCGTATGTGTTTGTATGTTTGACTGAATATTTATACTGACCGAGACGTTATGTGTCGTTATGCGCCGCTTATAGATCACTCAGACGAGTCGGACAGTGAAGACGACGAAGAAGGGGACGCCGTGAGCGAGATCCAGGAGAAGGTGGTGGCGCCCAAACCCATGGTGAAGGGGCGGCGCACGTCCGTTTCGGCGGAGACTATCGACCCGTCGAGCGCCAAACAGTTTGAGCGCGTGATCCACCCAAAGTCACAGGAAGAACGCGAGGGCATCGGCCGCATGGTCGCCGAGAACATTCTATTCAAGTCGCTGGACGAGAAGCAGCACGAGATCGTGCTTGACGCGATCTTCCCCAAGGAGTTCGAACCAGGCGAGATCATCATCAAGCAGGGTGACGATGGCGACAATTTCTACATTCTCGAGAGCGGTGTCTGCGAGGTCTACAAGGACAACGTGCTGGTGCAAACGGTACGTGTTGTGTGATGAGATCTCTTAGAGCTTAGCTAGCTTACTAACCCCGACAATGATTTGTCTTAACGTGCAACAGTGCACAGAAGCAATGTCGTTTGGCGAACTCGCGCTCATGTACAATGCGCCGCGTGCTGCGACGGTGAAGGCGGTGGAGCACTCGAAGGCCTGGGCGCTTGACCGACAGACGTTCAAGTACATTATCATGGAGACAACGCTCAAGAAGCGCGAGGCACACAAGGGGTTCATCGAGCGCGTGCCGCTCCTGGAGTCGCTTAGCGAGTACGAGCGCCTGACGGTTGCGGACGCGCTGAAAACAGAGACGTTCAGCGATGGCGAAGTGATCATCACGCAGGGCGACGACGGCAACCTCTTTTACATTATCGAAGAGGGCACAGCGGTGTGCACAAAGCAGCTCTCGCCCGCAGACCCGCCAGTCGAGATGGGCCTTCTGATCTGCGGCGCATATTTCGGCGAGATCGCGTTGCTCACGACGCGGCCGCGCCAGGCGACGGTGACAGCGAAGGGCACGGTCAAGTGCCTCACGCTCGACCGCAAAACGTTCAAGCGCGTGATGGGTCCGTTAGAAGACATCCTCAAGCGTAACATTGACAAGTACAACTCTGTCATCGCCAACAACATTTAAGCAAGAGGAGACGAAGACGAAGCAGCCGAAGCGACCAACAGCAAGCGTGCTGAAGAGAGACAGACTCATCTGCAGGCGACTTTGACTTGCTGTTCCTCTTCGGCTCGTCACCATATCCCCATCGTACGATAGCCCAGCCCACAAACCCTTTTTCCACCCTATCACTATATTTTTTCTCTATCCATACAACTTTTTTTTCACCTTAATGCCATGCGTCCAAGGTGTTGACTGTCTGTATTTGTCATTGTCATTATCCGCAAGCTATTGGTCTGTCAGCGACCTTTCTTCTCTATCGATCGACAGGAGCACATGGGGAGCTTCAGGCGGGCCATAGCAGATGTGGCTGGGCTTGGTGCTCATCGCGTGGGTCACGAGGGCCTAGTCCTTCTTCTCCGGGTTCTCTTCCAGCACTTCGACAACAAAGTTGTGGTTCGTGTAGACGCAAATGTCGGCGGCGATCTGCATGGCCTTGCGGCCAATCTCCTCCGCGTCCAGGTTCGGTTGGTCGATGAGCGCACGCGCAGCAGCTACGCAATAAAAAAAAGAAAAGAAAGAACATGAGCGACCGAGTCGGTACTGAACAAGTACCGTCATGGGCCTTGTGTACCGAGCGCGTAGGTGCCGCCTGAGCCAATGCCGATGATGCCGTCGTGCGGCTCGATCACGTCGCCGTTGCCCGTGAGCGTGTACGACTGCTTGCTGTCCGAGACGATGAGGATCGCCTGCCAAATGAAAAAATCATGCATGATGCGTCAGTCCCCATAAGCTCAGCATGATGGCACAAAAGCAGAGAATGGATACCTCAAGTCGGCGCAGATACTTGTCTGTTCGCCAGGCCTTGGCAAGCTCGACGCACGAGCGCGCGAGCTGGCCCGGATACTCGTCGAGCTTGCTCTCGAGGCGCTCCATGAGCGTGAAGGCGTCGGCGGTCGAGCCGGCAAAGCCCGCCACGATGTTCTCGTTGATGCGACGCACTTTCTTCGCGTTCGGCTTGACGACCGTCGATCCCAGCGACACTTGGCCGTCACCGATGAGGCACTGTAATCGTATCAGTCAAGAAGACAACAAAAGAAGGCAAAAGATTTCCATGAGAATTCAAGCACATGACACGATCAACGCCATGAGAAGCTCATTTGCGCGCACCACTTTGCCGTTCTTGCGCACGCACAAGATCGTCGTTCCGTGCATCTAACAGCCAACACAACAACAGAGATAGAGCAAGGATCATCGTTAGCCAGCAGGTTACGTTTAGTGATCTCATATTGCGCTCGCCATGTTCGAGAAGTTCCGTCAAAGCAACAGGTCCACAAAGCAATCAGCAACGCAAATAGACGTACTTCATTGGCGCTGGAGAAGCGCGCGACCTGGAGGGATCCGTTGGCCGCTGCCGCAGAGGCGACGTGGTTCGCGCCGGTGGCGCGTAGGGCGGCGGAGCGGAGCAGCAGCGAGCGCGCGAGCATCTTTCTCTTGTTGGAAGATGACGTCCAAGTGGTCAATGGCACGAGCACAGGGTAGAAAAAATATCCTGAAATAGAGTGTATATTCTACCTAATTTTGCTCAACATGTCCTCCTTTAGTGTAAATTACGTAAGTATAGTAAGTTTATCCTTATTTAGTGTAAATGATGTATTACACGCTACATTAGGACGCCAAGTTAAAGCCAACTTGGCTCATCATGTGCATGGGCATGTGCGCTGTTGCTTGGTCATATATTATACGAATTGATGTGTACTTCACATACAATAAATAGATGCAGGCAGTCTCGCCACGGCTGCTTACTTCTTGTTGATTCAATTGCACGAGATCGCCTCACGGAGAAGGGTGCTCGCCTTGCCGTTCGACGCCTTCACGGACGAGAAGACGGCCTCGATTAATGCGAGGTCGCCTTCGTAAGCTCCTGAGCCAGCGTCGATCGATGCTGCCGACCGCAAGAAGCTGTCCACCATGGCGAACATTGTTGCCGAGTCAAGCGCGTAGCTGGTGATGTCGCAGGTTGGCTGGTACTCCGAGACGCTCTCAGTGTCCGCAACGACACCTCCGAGAAGGTTGTCTGCAGCGCTGTCGGATGTGAGGCAGACGGCAGCTTGTAGTTGATGGACGTCTTCGCCATCGTTGATGGTCTCGACCACTGGAGTCTGGACCTTGGGCGAGGTTTGGGACTCAAGCGCCGGGCTCATAGGCTGCTGCTGTTCTCGCTCCTCTGCAGTCTCGACGGCCTTGGCGTATGCTGACTGGGTCATGAACGACTGGAGGCTGCTAATGACCCACGAGATCCATGCGAGTGGCGTCGTGGTCCTCATACCCAGGCTGCTGCTGCTGGGGTCTGAGGAGCTGCTGGGGCTGGGGTCCGCGGGAACAACGGCGATCGACTCGGAGGTTGAGCGGGCGATCGAGACGAAATCAAAGTCCGCGTCCGCGCTCTCGTTAAAGGCGAAGCTTTCAGCGGGAGTGGTGGTGCGCATGCTCATCATCACGTTGCCCATAGTTCACTGTGGGGGAGGAGGAAGGAAGGAAGGCGCTTGCGTGCTGGCTCGTGAATTGGTGAATGAGCACTGGATCCAGTTGCCTCATGCACTGCATTGAGTCCACACAGCAGCTCTCGTACAAAGCGAGTGCGCGCATCTTCGACTTGAACCCAGAATTTGATGCGCATTGTGGGAATTTGCTGCAACATTGTTCGCGAAATGTGCGTTGCTGATTGGTGGGAATTTTCTCTATTTTTAGAATAGTGCATGTGATTGGCCAAAAATGATAGATGGCTTCACACACACTCAGATGTACCCATCTGAGTGAGTGTGAAGCCATCTGGGGCTGGAAGTAATGTGTCCTAGGCAGCGCAGAGTGTTCTCAAAGCGAGGACGACCATGGCAGCTACGTCGAGAAGCAACTGGGGCTGATGCTAGAGGCACAGATAATGCGTCACACCCACAACCCACTGACAAATTGCAAGCTGCGAAGCCTCAGTCTGTGCCTCGCCAAGCGGAAGAGCGAATATAAATATACCACCACACTCTCAGTCACTCGCACAAGACCTGGCCTCCTCTCGATTTGCTTTCCCTGGGGCTATTATTAGCAACAGAATCGGTCTTTCGGCTGGTTCTCGGCAGTGAGTGGAGTCCGCGCTCAACGTCCTGTCCTGTTCGCGAAACTAAAGCCCCGTCCACGGATGCCCTTGCGTCTGCCGTCCGCCTTGTCACCCACGCTTTCGTCGCCGCCCGTACGAGCCCCCGGTGTCTGCTGTTGCTGGCGATGAGCAGTCCGGATGAGCAGTGCAACTCGTCGGTGGCGTCCGAGGATGCGCTCGTGACGGAGCGCACCAACTCCAACGCGTCGGGGACGGCGCTGTCTGCCGCCAGGTCGCCCAAGTTCGAGTTCTTCCAGAAGCGCAAGAGTGTCTCGCCAGCCTCGGTCGCGGTGGTCGAGAGCGAGGACGCGGACGCGAACGCCCCCGAGACGCTCTTGTTCCTCAACCAGACGACCGATTTCGACTTCCGCGCGCTTTTTCGCAAGACGAGCTCCGTGGGCGTCGTGGCCGCGGGCGCAACATCCCCCCTGGTGCATAAGGACAAGCGTCGGTTGCGCCAACGCGAGGAGCTCTGCCTAATGACGGCTAAGACCGCGACCCGCGCCAAGAAGGCGTGGTTTCTCAGCCCTGGGTACATTGGCCGTGACAACGGAGAGCACATCCTCGTGTCCACCAAGGACGTGGGTATGGATGCGATCCACGCCGAGGTGCTCGTCGACGGCGATGACTACTTGGTTCGCGATCACAACAGCTCGAGCGGCTCGTACCTCTGCCTTACGACGATTAATCGCCATCACCCGCAACGAGACGGTTTCCGATTGCGCAACGGCGACTCATTTCTCCTAGGAAACAATACGAAAGTGATCGTCCACGAGGTCCTCACCACGCCAAAGCAGGCAGCCAAGGCACTCAGCAATGATCTCGATGGGAAGCACCGGCCCACGAGCTCGTCGTCCACAGGAGCAGCGATTGGCGGCGAGAGCGAGATTCGCATGCCTTCCAGCAGTGTACCCGCCTCTCGTCGCGTGCGCTTCGGCCAAGCCCTCAACGCGCTCGACAACTTGCCCATAATGGGGAATCGGTACAAGCGGAAGAAGAAGAAGACGATGAGTCCCTACGAAGCGCAAGTGCCTGTGGGCCTTAGCATCTCGGTCATTGCCGACGGCCAGCAGATGAACCGCGAGCTCCAGCTTCCAGGCAAGGACCTGTACCTCATCGGTTCGTCGCCCGTGTGCGACATTCAGACCCCGCTGACGGTGAGTGACATCCACCCCGTGCACGCGCGCATCATTTTCGACGGCATCTTCTTCGTGCTCCAGGATCTGTCGTTCGAGGAGAACCCCAAGAAAAAAACACGCGTGTCGCTGCAGCAGCCCACGCGTATCGGCCGCGGTGACTGCCTGCTCTTCGGTTCGTGCGTGCTCTACGTCGTCAACGTCTACCGGGCGTTCCGGGACCACGAGCCTGACATGAAGGAGGTGGCGTTCAAGTGCCACCTGCTGCGGCCGTCCAAGCGCAAGTCGCGCTCCAAGGAGAAGTACATCCCTTTCGGCTTTCGCCACCACACGCAGGACCCGTTCGTATTTGGCAAGGGCCGCCACTGCGAAGGACACATCTTCACGTCCGCGCTCAGCGTCGAGCAGTTCGCAATACAGCTCGACCATGGAGCGTGCTCGCTCGTGCCCCGAGCCGCCGGCATCAACCAGGGCATGTACTTCCTACTTGGAAGGGACTGCATGCCGCACGACCTAGCGTATAGGCCCGATCTCGTGCGTTATACCAGCAAAGCGCTGATGCTCGTCGAGGGCTCGGTCTTCAAGTGCGGCAACACGGAGCTCGAGGTCGTGTACGTGAAGAGCGAGTGTCAGGCCAACGTCGCCACGCGCGTCGACGAAGTTAAAGAGAACGCCTACTTCCTGGGTCACATGCCCTGGATCCAGCAGATCGCGCTCGACCGTCACGGGGTCGAGAATGTCGCCCAGCGAGGTCAGCGGCTCGAGTTGCAGCCTGGAGACACAATCTACGACGAAGGCGACCCTGCGACGTTCCTCTTCATCGTGATTAGCGGAGAGGTGGAGCTGGTCGGCCATCGCAGCGACCTCCCGAGCTCATGGCGTCTCTCAGCGATCGAGGGCTTCCTGTCGCCGTCTGATTCGTCGACACCTCTGCCCGAGCCCGTGACGGAGAAGGTCGGCAAAGGCAGCTACTTCGGGGAAGTGTGTCTCTGTGGCGACAGTCTCGAGTACGCCGAGAACGCCAAGGCGGCGTCGCCCTGTATCTTGCTGGCGATCAGTCGAGAAGATTTATGCGGCTACTTCTCGCACTACATGGACATCATCACACCCCACTTGGCGTACGAGAGCCACAAAGAGCTGCTGCAGAAGCTCCGAGTAAACGTCGCGTGGCTGCGTGAGTACTCGTATCAGGAGCTGCGCGTGTTGGCATCCAAGGCCGAGCACGTGTGCTTCGAGCAGGGCGAGTCACTCATTGAGGACGGCCTCTTTCAGATCAATAACTCGCAGCGCTGCGGCGGTCTCCTACTGCTCGGGTACGGCAAGGCCCAGCTCCTCGGGAAAACTGAGCCGGTTGCTACCACAGACGAAGAGGTCACTGACGATGGCGACGTGAAAACCGCCAAGATGCAGGAGCTTTGGAAGGCGAGCCAGCCGATTATGTGCTCCTCGACAGTGCCACTGGATGCGCTTTTCCACAATATCAAGGCGCGGTCGCGCGTCGAGTGCTTCTTCTTCGACAGCGTCCACGTGGCAGACCTGATCAGACAGGAGCAGGACGCCAACGGGCAGGTAGTAGGGGGCATCATCAGCGCGCTTCCACCGCAGCTGCGTCGGGGGTCGACGAATCGCCGCAGCAGCTTTGTCACACTCCAGCAGCGCGCGCGCCACTCGCAGGTCATCATGACATCCGCGAACGGCGGCGCCGACGAAGAAGACCGGAGTTTGGAAAGCAGCGGGGAGGTGGAGGAGATAAACGACCCCGCGCAGAAGTGGCGGCGCAAGAAACGCAACAAGGCGCTGCTGGAGAAGACGATCCTAGAAACACAGCAAAATAGCGACCTGAGCAACGCGCTCGTCATGTATGTGCTGTCGGGCGCCAACCGCGGCGACATCCACATCGTGCGCAACCTCGCGACGGTCGGTGGCATCCTGAGTGGCGCTGACATTGAGCTCAACGATCGGTACGTCTCGCGCCACCAGGCCGTGATCCAGCACCGCGAGAGTCGCTTCTGGCTCTACGACAACGCGAGCGAGTGGGGCACATTCGTACGCCTGGAGGAGAACCAGAATATCCAGGTGTACCCGGGCGACGTCTTCATCAGCGGCGAAGTCGAGTTTACATGCCTCGCAGCGTTTCCTGTACGCAAAAAGACCCAGATATGCTGCATTCAATAGAGCGAGTCAGATACTGTTTGGACAAGAGTTCACAGCCTTTCAAACCACTCCTTCATTCGTTCCAGGTGGGGTGTTCTTCGTCTTCACTCATCACGACGATCAGGCAGGATCGATACATTTAAGCCCCGCGCGGTTCCATGGCCGCCGAATGCACCAAGATGTGAGCTACCACGTCCTGGGCAAACTCCTGCCCGGTGCGCAGATCGACGCACACGACGCCGCGAATTTCCTGCAGCCCTCCGACCGTCGGCAGGAACTCCACTTGAATGTCCTGGGATGATTTTGTTGACAGCAGTCCAATATTCTGCGATAAAAACAAAGTTGAAGTTGTCAGCCAAAAGTAACAACATTGGTCAAATCGAGAGAGATGGCAGCAAGAGGTCGATCGACTGCCTGGTTCTACCTGGTGTGAGAGCGAGTGGCAAAAGATGCCGTTCATCTCCTCCTTGCGGAACTGAAGTTGCAGCTGTAGGTTGTGCGCAGAGTTGTTGACAATCTTGACATCTGTGATGAATGGGATCCCACAGCTGATCTCCTTGGGAAGGTTTTCGATCGTCACGATCACGTCTCGACTCTGATCGGTTTTTCGCATGACGGGCTGACTCTGCACTGAGCCCGCCTCACCGACGGACGTCTTCCAGCTAACATGTAGGCGCCCCAAATTATGCGAGGCCTACAAAGTTCACAGAATATGTCGTTAGTATCGCTTGAGAATCAACAAGAGCGAAGAAATGGTTGTCGGTTTTCGCATAGAACAAAATTTACCTGGCTCGCCACGTTCGCTGGGTCTACTGTCGGATCATACGTGATCCGGAAGACGCGCTGAAGCTCTTCCTGCGGATTCAGCAATGACTGCGGACCTTTTTTCAGCAGCTCGCTCACGCCGTCATTATCCAGTAGAGTTGACAGTGTTTTGGCTTTCCCCCATGAGTCAAACTCCTCCGCGCCAAAGGGGAGCAGCGGCAGGAACTTGATACTGTCGACAAAGAGCGGGAGTTTTGAGACGTTGCGGATCTGTGCCTCGACGAGCGATTCGTCCTGCAGCTTAGACTGCTTGAAGTTGATCACCAGCGGGTTCTGCACGGCGAAGCGGTAGAACTTGCGAAGCGATTTCTGCTCATTCGAGATCGGATCCACGTACGACACTCCCACGCGAAGGCTACATGAAATTATAGCATAGTTTGAAGCAGTGTGAGTGTTAGCGGCGCTATTTTGCCAGACTGTACCGCCCAGCTCAGCGAGAGCCCTTTTTTGGGTACGTACACATGGTTGCCGATCTGGTTGAGCGGGTAGTCGACGACCATGTCGATCGACGAGCCGGCGGGGAGCACTTTCGCCGGGTTGGCCGGCGGCAGCTTGCCTGTGCGCGCGTAGCGGTTGTCGTGGAGCTCGACGCGGTCGTTCGCGCACTGGATGTTGACTGTGAGTCCCACGTCGCGCAGGTCGCACGCATATTGGTTGATCACACTGATGTAGCTGCTGAACGTGTTGCCCAGGAAGATCTCACTGCATGTGGTGCGCAGTATCATAACAAGTAGACGTGTATGAGTGAGTACCTCATGGTTGTCTTTATATAGCAAGCTAATATACAAAAGGACGCACCCAAAGCTGTCGGGCAGGATGAGCATGCTCGACATGGCGAACTCGTGCTGGAGTGCGGTCGCCTCCGAGAGCGTCGTGGGCATGAGCGACCCCGACAAGGCCCCCTGCGTGAAAAGCTTGGGCTTGTACAGGCGCATCACTGGCAGTAGTCAGCACGAGAAGGAAGTAACCGCATGAACTAAATGGTTTCTGCATTCTGCAAGTTCAACGCTTGCGCGTCTCCTATAGCGCTTTCCGTGGCCAGCACGCGTACCTTTGAGCGTGGGCTGGACGGCCGACATTGCCGACGCTACTGACGACGAGCCCGAGGAGGAGCCGGGCCCGCTACTGCCGGCTTGCGCGCCCGTCGCCGCGCCGCCTCCGTTCGCCGCGCTCATGGCTTCTTCGTCTATTCCCAATTGTCGTTGATTTTTGATTGAGTTCTTGTAAAATATCCCTCTACAAGAACTGAACGGGAGGGCAAAAGTGTAATCTCCCTTTACAAGAACGAATATATTGATATCCTGGAAGTCAATGCAACGTTGATTTTGACTTCTTGGAAGTCAATTACCTAACCATGGCCACAATCTTGCGTCGCGCATCACAACTAGAAAGAATGGAAGAGGTCGCGTGGAAGTGCTCGGCGGCGTTCCTGCTCGGCGCCGCGACGCACTACGTCATCTCGCACCACCTGCAGAGCGGAGAGAGCGCACCAACGCCACCACCAGAAACAGCAGCTGCGATCAGCGAAAAAGACACGAAGGCGAACGACGGAGAAGCACCCGCGCAAGATGCCGAGGGCGACGAGGAGTTCGAGTCCGATGACAGCGAGTGGGAGGACATGGACGAGCAGGAGTGGCAGCCGCACAAGATGGTGCTCTGCGTACGCACGGACCTCAAGATGGGCAAAGGTACCGTGCAATTCTGCTGCTGTTGGTCATGTATACATGCTGCGAGAGTAAACCTGACTGATGCGGATGCGTGCTGGTCACATTTTGTAGGCAAAATCGCCGCGCAGTGCTGCCACGCGACGCTCGGCGCCTACAAGCGCGCACTGAAGCGTGCCCCAAAGGCGGTGAGGGCCTGGGAGATGCTTGGCCAGGCGAAGGTGTGCCTGAAGGTGGACTCGGAAGAAGAGCTCTTGAGTCTCGCCGCGAAGGCGTCCGCGCACGGACTTATCAACTACGTCGTGGTGCGTTCTTGTTTCGCATGGGAATATGTTGCACTGTGTCCCACGATACAACGTGCTAATGCGGTGCGTGGTTGTGTCTGTGTGTGACTGTAGATCGATGCTGGGCGAACGCAGATCGCGCCGGACTCGAAGACTGTCGTGAGTATTGGCCCCGCGCCGATTGAACTCATTAACGAAGTCACTGGCCACCTCAAGCTCATGTAGTCTCACGCAGTGCAGTGCAGTAGGACAATCGATGAACGACCAAGCGGCAACAAACACAACACGCAGACAATTCAAAAATCATATCCCTCTGGGACTTAGAAGCCTCGCATAGTCGCCCGTGTTCATATCATCGTCATCACGCGCCCCTGGTCTGTGTCTCTCATTATAATCCTCCATCCTCTTCTCGCTATCGCTTTACAGCATAGGGAAGACATTCTCCTTCTCACGCTCGTCCGTGAGCTTGAATGCGCCACTGCGGCGCAGGCCGCGCATGACCGTGAGCACGAGGCCGAGGACAATCACGGTGGCGAAGACCGTCATGACGATCGCGACGTACACGTCCGAAGGCTCAAAGGCGTACTGCTGCGTGCTGGCGGCAGCGCCGCTTTCGCCAGCTTTATTAATAATCGAGCTTACGAGACTCGACGTGCCTGTCGCGCCATCGACGCACGCGAGGTGTTCGCCCTTTGTCGTCCACCACTTGAGCGAACAGAGAGTCTTGGCGCGACACAGATCAGTCGAGCATGGCGGTGCGCGGTGCGACTGCGCCTTCGTGTTCCAGTAGTACTCCTCGAGCAGCGCCGGGTCGGCTTCGACGCGCTGGTAGAAGTCCGTGAGCGCCAGGCTGGAGAGGGATTCGAGGCCGTAGGTCCTGAACAAGTAAAAGGCACCACCACAAAGTCATTAGTACAATGCTAACACAAATGCTCACTCACTCACACAAAACACACTTACTCGCTCGCTGTGAAGAGCGGCTGCCAGTCGAGCTTCTGGTCCACCTCCGAGATGTTCGTCCCGTAGACCGTGTAGTCGAGTACTTCGTACGTGGCCGCATCGTAGTCCCAGACCATGAACGACGGGTTGTTGCCAAAGAGCGGTGAGATCGAGCCGGAGACAAAGAGCGGCACAAGCTCAAAAGCCCCGTCGTCATCACTATCAGTGTCCAGACTCACGGACGGGACGCGAAACTCGACGCTGTGCACGTGGCCGAACATTTGCGCCTTGATCACCGCCGCGTACTTGCCGACAATGCGCTTGTACGCGTCGATGTAGTGGACGTGCCACTGCGGGTTCCCACCGTACGAGTCCACGATCGGCGCGATGTGGCCCGTGATGTACGCGAGCTTGCCCTGCTCCTGAAGCCCGGCAAGCGTCGCGTTGAGCCACGCAAACTGTCCAAACGGATCTTCGATCCCGGACGTGTCGGGCAAGTGGCTGGGCGAGTACGGCACCGTGTTGAGCGTGAGCACGGTCAGCTTCTCGTCCAGCTCGTACGTCAGGTAGCCGCGCCTGTTGAACGTCTCAAAATCCGTCGGCGAGAGCGACTCACCCCAGATCTTGGAGATCTTTTCGATCGACGGGTTCACGTGCTTGCTCGGGTTCGTTACCTCCATGTAGTAGTCCGGGTCTGCAATTTAGAACAACCCTAGTTAGCCCATGCACATCTCTCTATAGTGGCACACACACACAACGTACTCCCGTCGGCATTGCCGATGATCGCGGTCGTCTCGAGCATCTTGCTGTTGTGCGGCGCGTAGAACTTTTCGATCGTCCGCACATTCGTCTCGAGTGCCTTGGCGATGTACGCGTCCGAGAACATACCATGGGCCACGTGATCGCCCGTGTACAGGAACAGGTCGGGCTCTGGGAGCACCTGCTGTGCGTACGTGAGCGCGGACTCTAGCAGCGCTACGGGCGCGTCCCAGCCATAGCGGAACGGGATCGCGGCCGAGTCGGCGGCATCGAGCGAGAGCGAGAGGTTGAGGTGCACGTCCGAGAAGTGCAAGATCTTCTTCACGACACGCGGCGCAGACGTGGATGAGATGACGGCGGAGTCAGCGGCGAGGACGCCCAGCGCTGCGAGCAGCGCGTGGACAGGCAGCACGGCGCGCACCATCGCGGCTTCCTTCTGCAACTACAGTGGTCACCGCAATTAGTCTGTGTGGTTTTTTATAAAGGTTCCTTATATAAAGTACTTTTTTCGGGTTTGCATGCCGTGTATCTCTACCGATTTTTGGCTAATCAACACACTTAAAACGTGTTTAAAATCGGCGTTCTCCAACGATGATTGGCTATGAATATGAAATCTGGCAGGTGACTGGAACCATGAAAACCTAGCCCTACGGGTCACTATTATGGCAGTGAGACAAATTGCCGTGAGAGAATGAGAGGATGGCGAATGGCTATTTCTGGCTTTTGGCGCGCGTATCAAAAATGGAGCTTCGAGCTAAAATCAGAGCATACATGTCCTAAAATAGGGACAAACATGTCTTCATGTGAAGATGTAGGACAATGCTAAATTAGGAGTGCTTTTCAGTGGTATGTTAAATACTCACACTTTTCTTAACCGCACCACTCACCCACTTATGAAAAATTCCCTTGGCTTAGGGTCTTTTCACCCCCCCCGGCTTCGGGTTTTGCGCAACTCGCTTGGCTTTAGGTTTTTTAAAGTACTCGCTTGGTGTTAGAGTTTAGAAACTCCTGTAGCGGATTTTAGGGTCATGGGTACGGGATGAAGATTTTCAGTCAAAACTCGCGGACAAAACGGTCCTGAAATTTGGTACTGTCCTAATGTTGTAAATGTAGGGTACTACTAAATTAGGTGGTGAGTTTTTAGTGGCTAGAGTTTTATTTGTGTCTGCTATGATTGAACAAAATTGCTGGAGGACAATAAAATGTAGCCATCTCTCACTCTCTGCTGATGTTCCTACACGTGCATCGAAGCGCCCGACTCGCGTCCACCGACGGCGATGGGCAAGACGCTGTCAAAGAAGAAGTCGTGCTGGTCCATCTCGCTGCCACTGCGGGCTCTACGCAGGCGGCGCACGATCGCAGCAGCAACGACAACCACGACGGCCGCGAACGCGACCATGACGAGCACGACGCTGCCGTCGTGGGCCAGCTCGCCGTGCCCGTGGTCGCTCTTGCCGTTCAGAGCACTCGTGTTGTTCTTGTCCAGCGAAGGTGGCGGCGGGTTGCGGATGCTGCTCTGCATGCCATCGACGCACGCGAGGTACTCGCCTTTGGTCGTCCACCACTTCATCGAGCAGAGCGTGTTGGCGCGACAGAGGTCGAACGCGCACGGCTCGAAGCACTTGAACTGCGCGCACATGTTTACGTAGTACGTGCCCAGCAGCGTCTCGTTGGTCTTGACGCGCTCGTAGAATTCGGTTAGGTCTGACGTCGTCAGCGACTTGAGGCCATACGCTCTATCAAAGTACACATGATAACTCAGTATGACAACCAAGCAAGCACATGTATGTGCCGCACTGGACTTACTCGCTGCCTTTGAAGAGCCGCTGCCAGTCGAGCTTCTGGTTCTTTTCCGAGATGTGCGTCCCGTAGACTGTGAAGTCCACGACCTCGTACGTGTCGGCGTCGTAATCCCAGACCATGAACGACGGGTTGTTGATGAAGTAGGGCGAGATCGAGCCCGAGACGAAGAGTGGAATGAGCTGAAAGTCCTCGTCCGCGCTTGAACTAGCGCTTAAAGCGCGCGGCTTGGCGGGCGGGATGCGCATCTCGACGCTCTGCACGTGACCGAAGAGCTGCGCCTTGACCACGTCCGGGTACTTGCCGACGATCTTCTTGTAGCGCTCGATGTAGCTCACCTGCCACTGTGGCTCCGTGCCGAACGAGTCGACGATAGGCGGGATGTGACCCGTGATGTACACGAACCTGCCCTGCTCCTTGAGGCCTTCGAGCGTCATCTCGAGCCACGCGAACTGACCGAACGGGTCCTCGACGGCCTGTGTATTTGGCGCGTGCTTGGGCTGGAAGGTGCAGACATTGGGAACAGCCAGTTGACAATGACCAAGAAGCATTTGTTGATGTATCTATCATGGCTCGACGTACCGCGTAGGGGATCGTATTGAGCGTGAGTACAAGAAGCCTATCGCCTAGCTCGTAGGAGAGATACCCGCGGCGGTTGAAACTCGTAAAGTCGGAGGCCGAGAGTGTGTCGTTCCAGGCGCTCGAGACCTTGGCGATCGTCGGATTTACGTCCACGTCCGGATTCGTCAGCTCCATGTAGTAGTTCGGGTCTAACACACACATCACAAGATTAGGTTGTTCATCATTTAGCTTGGATCAGTACATGCACGTACTCGCGTCGTTGTTGCCCAGAATCGCCGTGGTCTCGCGCATGTGCGTGCTGTTGGACGAGAAGTACTTGTGCATGGTCTGGACGTTCACCTCGACAGCCTTGGCCACGTATGCATCTGAGAACACGCCGTGGGCTACGTGATCGCCCGTGTACAGGAACAGGTCGGGCTCTGGGAGTACCAGCTGCGCGTACTGAAGCACGGACTCGAGTAGCGCCATGGGCGCGTCCTGGCCGTAGTGGAACGACATCACAGCCGAGTCGACGGCGTCGAGCGAGAGCGAGAGGTTGAGGTGCACGTCCGAGAAGTGCAGGATCTTCTTCACGACACGAGGCATATTGACGGGGATCTGATTGGCAAATTGAAAGAAGTGTAGCTCTTGGCGAGTTGGTGAGTGGTGGGTGGACTGCAGGTTGTGGTACAGGAAATCGACTTGAGAGACAGTGTTGACACTGTTCAACAAGTCCCATGGCTGGCTGGAGAGAGAGAGCTGTGTATGTGTGTATGCAATTGAACGTGCGAGCCAGTCGCTTTGGTGCGATCAGGCATCACAGGAGCAGCGCTCCCGCGGTGTGCACCAGGTCGGAATGTGGACGCTTCCCAAATTGAAGTGGACATGAACCCACTTTTGAGGTGTAGTACTACGACAGTTCATTAAAGTACGATTCTTCAAAGCTCGGAACAGTATATTTTCGTTGAAGTACGATATTATTTCCAGTTCTCTTTCTGAATCCTCTGATTCGTGTAAAATCGGTATCAAAGTGTATCTCACTGGCTAAAATACTGTAAAATATATGATTGGTCAAAATAGGCAAAGGGTTCCGCGGCCAATCGTTCATCGTGACGTGGGGAGCTGCCCAATTGCCCACAGCGCCTGTTGCCACAGGCATTTTCTAAAGCAAAGAAGAAAAGCAAGATGGCGAAGGCTACCTCCACCCCAAAGACCGCCGCTGGCAAGAAGGCCGCTGTCGTGTCCAAGAAGCTCATCAAGGGCTCGCACGGCAAGGCCATCAAGATCCGCACCAAGGTGCACTTCTACAAGCCGAAGACCTTGAAGCTCGCGCGCGCGCCAAAGTACGCCCGCAAGGCCGTCCCGACGCGCACCAAGCTCGACAAGTACCGCATCATCAAGTCGCCGCTCACCACCGAGTCGGCCATGAAGAAGATCGAGGACAACAACACGCTCGTCTTCCTCGTTGACATCCGCGCCAACAAGCGCCAGATCAAGGACGCCGTCAAGCAGCTCTACGAGATCAAGGCCGCCAAGGTCAACACGCTCATCAGGTACAACCCATCGCGTCGATATGCTGCCGACCGAGGGAACCAGTTGTGTCCGTTCTGCCCTTTTCCCGGTTGGGAGCCCATGGGCAGCGGGCCGCTGGAGCTCTTCCCCGGTCACCATACTCGCAGAGCGCTCGCTTTTGTCTTGCGTATGCGATTGGAGAGCGCGAGTGTTGGCTGGTTTGCTTGGCAGTCGTCTCACTTGTTTGGGATGGCTCTGTCCTTGCTGGCCGCCATTGCTGCTGTCGTTCTCCATTTCCTTGTATGCATTGCTGTCTCGTGAAGCGTTCTTTACTCACCGCTGTGCTTTTGTGTCTCTTGCTTTTAATTACAGACCTGACGGCCAGAAGAAGGCGTACGTGCGCCTGACCGCGGACTACGACGCGCTCGACGTTGCCAACCGCATCGGCGTGATCTAAGTGCTTTGCCGTTCTTATTGCTTGGAAGTGATAACGCTCTTTGCCATCCTAATATAACAAGCGATGGCGTTGCTTTTGCCGCAAGGCGATCGCATGCTGTTGTGGAAAAAAACTCTTCTGTTGAGCTCTTCATCCATTATGTACACCACCAGCAACGGAGCTGTCCACTGCGAGCTTAGTTGGATCTACAGAACGATCCTGTTGTTGGTTAAGGCCCTTATCACATCTAAATAGAACTGGCTGGCAGCCAGTCCTCACCTCCTTGTCACTCCATTTCTCCTCGATCCACACGTCGCTCTCGTTCACACCGCCAGTCACTGGAATATCTTAATCGTGCAGTCGGCACCTCCTGTCGCGATGAAGTTCCGCGACTGGTGGTATGCTACAGCGTGGACAGCTTCGCCCAGCTTTGGTCGATGAGCCTGGCGGGACAGACAACAGAATGTGAGTCAACCAATGCGAACGACGCGAGTTGCTAAAGACGTTCGTTATTCGTACCGATTGCTCAAAGACGCAGTGGCGCTCCGCGACGGACCAGATGCGAAGAGAGCCGTCGTGACCTGCACATATAACAAACAGAGATGCGTGATTAACAACATTGTTGAAGCGATACAGAGTGGAGTACCGGAGACATTGCATACCTCCGGTGGCAAGATAGAGCCCCGAGGCGTCTATTGAAATCGACGATACCGCATCTTGATGGGCAGTGATAGCGCTGATACACTCGCCTGCGCGCATGTCGTACACGCGGACTTTCCGGTCTTGGTGGGCGGCAAAGACCACAGGCATCGTTGGGTGCACAGCAATCTACAGGCAAAAATATGAGTGAAACACTCAGCACCTCGCGTGCAGCCAATCTCTTACAGCACCAGCCAGTCAATGAACAAGTAAGTACCTGGTTGATCTGTGCTTCTCGAGAGTTGGGACCGAGCGCGTCAAAGTCGCTGTGGCGTAGCATCTGGATGAGCTGTTCACCGTGGAAGTCGTACTGACTCAGGCCTCCAGACGTGTAGCCGACGACGCAGGTCTTGGAGTCAGCCAAGAGCGTTTGCACCGATGTTGGCACCAGCGAGCCGCGGTTGTTGTGGCCTGAGCGAGCAGTAGCAGCATATGATATTAAGCATCGCACAATCACAGAGTTAAAAAAAAAACGGTAAATATGAAAACCATACCTGTTGCCTTCGCGTGGCTCTTTGGCGTGCATCGAAGTTCGCTCTTGAGAGTCAGCTCGGACGTGACGCCCCAGGTTCGCACGACGCCGTCTGAGCCAGCAGAGAAAAGCACGTTCGAAAGCGGGTGCGCGTGCAGATCCCAGATCGCGTCATCGTGCGCGCGCTTGACGGTGTGCGCTTTGATGCCTTGGTATTCTTCGTACGTGAACGGCTCACCCCGCTCAGACTCGGCCACGGGCAAGTTGAACAGACCGATCGAGCCGTCACGGCCAGCGGTCACAAAGGCCCCCGCGCGCTGCGGTCCGCTGTTTGGGTAGTTTTCTGCGCTGATGATCGCGATCGAGAGTACGCTCTGCGTGTGCGTTCGTACCGTCAGCAGCGAGTCCATCTCTGTGGCTCTGTTCAAAGCACCGAAATTGGTTTAGCAACATTTTCGACGGGATCATGGCAACTATATTCCCTCACCGTTGCGATGGTGGACCAGCGATGACACTCGAGAGGTTCCACACTTTAACCGTGCAGTCCTCGCTTCCTGACACGATGATCGGCTCCGTTGGGTGAAACGCAAGCGCTCGAACGCCATCCTATCCGCAGTTTACGACCGATTCCATTGTTAGCAAATTGTAAGAAGTACCGCCTTCAATGTATCAATAATTCCACGTACCATGTGCCCCGAGAGCTTGACTTTGAGCTTGTGTGGACGGAAAGACGCCTTTGGACCGAGCACGATCTTCTCAGGTTTCGCGCTTTTCGCAGGTTCAACGACCCCTATGAGGAAGCACACATTTTTGGGATGATAAAATAAGTGACGTCACTCAAACGGGGTTCTAGACAGTCAGGCTCACATAACGACAGCACGTACGTTCGTTCGAGTTGGGCGGCTCCGAGGCCGACGACGCCGTCCGAGAGCCCATGCGCGGGCGAGAGATCTCCATTCCCTTGGTCGTAGTGCTCTTCGGTGTCGCTGGAGTCTTTGTGCCGCCCGCTCCGCTGTCAAGCCTGTAGACCTGTTGGCTGCCGGACTTGTTCTCCATTGGGCTCGGTGGGGGCGACTCCGCGCCCACTGAGTGGGCCGACATCGTTCGTCCCATTGAGCGAGAAACCGTCACCGATCCTGACGCCGGACGTGTGATTGGCACGTGCTCGACCACTGACTTGGGGGCGTTCACGACACTGATGACAGGGGCTGGAGACACCAGGTACCGTCCTCGTTCCTGTTAAGCATGGCGAGCAGTGAAGAAGATGTCAGTCCTCGATAGTCAATGACGCTTCCCCCTATACAGCCCACAACGATATACAAGTGTAATCGCACCTGTCGAAGCGCAAACTCGAGCATCTTCACGCGCAGCATCGCGTCCTTGTAGGCCTCTTCCTGGATACTGCGCTGGGCCTCCAGGTCGCGCACCTGCTGCTGCAGCCGCAGCCGCTCTGCGTTCCATTGCGACTCCTCGTTCGCGACGCCCGCGAAGGACCGCTGCAGGAACCGCAAGGCGCTGTCGACGCTGTCCATCGTTTTTTTTTTAAATCCTCCTTCTTCAAGTGGGAATTGTCGTCTGCGCGCGTCCCCCTCGGTGGCTGCGGCGATCAACCGGACGCAGAACGCTGCTGCTGCTGCTGCTATGTGAGAAGCTGCACAGGCTGATAGAGAGAGTCGAGTGCTGCTGCTTGGAGAGATACACGAGGGTCCCCACGGCCGTCGTCCCTCTCTTCCTTTCTTTCCCCTGATTGTGGGCTCGTTC
This sequence comes from Globisporangium paddicum, assembly GCA_023334015.1. Taxonomy (NCBI): domain Eukaryota; phylum Oomycota; class Peronosporomycetes; order Pythiales; family Pythiaceae; genus Globisporangium; species Globisporangium paddicum. The sequence goes on from JAASFV010000077.1 coordinate 27,633, forward strand.
CTACAAAGGAGCAGCAGCGCAAAGAAAAGTATTTTGTTCAAATGAACTTTTTGTTGCTGTTGTCTTTCCCAATCTTGGACAACTCAGTATCCGTATACAAAGTATTTTGTTCAAAGTTGTTTTTTGCTATTGACTTGGGTTTTGTATAGTGTACCGAAATTCGAATGGAAGATGATGAAACCTTCCTCATTCGAAATCAGATCCGTCACAGCCACACACAAAGGAAGCCACGTCAGTGCTGCTTCTGCCTCCTGAGAGAGAAACCGGAACGGACAAGTCGCCAAGCGACGCCCCTTGCATCTGCACGACCCCACTAGACGACGCTCTCCATCTCTGCATCTCTACCCTCGCCTCGCTCGTAGACTGACTAACGGCGGACGACAGGATGGCGCCCGTGCAGGAGAAGACACCGCTGCTCGCGACTGGCGCGACCAAGGCCGCGAGCAAGAAGCAGACCATGTCGCGCTGGATCGAGCCCGAAGACTCGACCGGCGGCAAGAAGCGCGGCCAGAGCCAGATGTTGTGCCTCCAGTTCAGCCAGATCCTGCTGCTCGTCATGGACCTCGTGTCGCTGCTGCTCGTGGCGTGGCTCAGCCTCGGCAACGCCGGCTTCTGGAGCTTTGACTGGCTGCTACGCCCCACGTACATGCAGTGGCGCTTCTGGGGCGTGCCTGTGGCCGTGACGCTCGCCAAGTGCCTTTTGTTCACGCTCTCCATGTCGTACCCGAACGCCAAGGTGCTCTCGTGGACCTGCTACGTCGTCTCGCTGGCTTTTCTCGTCGTGCTCGCGATTGACTCGTTCGCGCTCGACGCGTTCTCGCAGGAGGACGAGGTCAAGAACCTGCTCGTGGACGCGAACATCGCCAACTCGCTGCCGCTCATATTCACGGTGCTCGAGGTCGTCAACCTTAACTACCTGCTGGACCAGCTCGCGACGCCCTTGGCCCCGAAAGAGGCAGACAACCTCGACGTGGACCCGTCCGAGCTGCCAAAGCCGCAGGGCATCTCGTTTGTCAAGATGGTCTACATCCTCAAGCCGTACTTCTGGCCGCACGGCACGACCAACAAGATCCGCGCCGCGAGCACGTACGTGGTGCTCATCATCTCCAAGCTCGCGAATATCGCGTCACCGCTGTACATGGCCAAGGCCACGAACGCATTGCTAGCCAAGGACGCGGCGCTAGCGATCACGAACATCGCGATCTTCACGGCCATGGTACTCGTCTCGAAGCTCTTCAAGGAGCTCCAGACGCTCATCTACCTCAAGGTCAAGCAGACGGCGTATGTGGAGCTCGCGACGCTCACGTACGAGCACATCCACTCGCTCTCGTACGACTGGCATGTGCGCAAGAAGATGGGCGACGTGCTCCGCTCCATGGACCGCGGCGTCGAGTCGGCGAACGCGGTCGTGTCGTACGTGTTCTTGTACTTGTTCCCGACGCTGGCCGAGTCCGTGGTCGTGATCGTGATCTTCGCCGTGCACTTCCAGCTCGCGAGCCTCTCGTTCATCGCGTTCTCGAGCCTCGTAGTTTACGCGTTCCTCACAATCAAAATCACGCTTTGGCGCAAGAAATACCGTGAGGCATCGACCAAGCACGACAATGAGTACCATGACAAGGCCACGGACGCGCTCATTAACTACGAGACGATTAAGTACTTCTCCAACGAGCGGTACGAGGTGGACTCGTACACCAAGGTGATCGAGAAGTACCAGCGCTACTCCATCTCGGTGCAGGCGTCACTGAGCGTGCTCAACGGTGTGCAGTCGCTGATTATCCAGCTCACGATCCTCGGGGCGTTGGGGCTCGCGGCGCCGCACGTGGTCGAGAGCTCAGGCCGCAGCATTGATATTGGCGCCTTCGTGGCTATCTCCGTGTACCTGAACAACCTCTTCCAGCCGCTCTTCTTCCTGGGCGGCATCTACAACATGGTGATCAACTCGGTCGTGGACATGAAGAAGCTGAGCGAGCTGCTGTCCGTGGAGGCGGACATCGTGGACGCGCCGGACGCCCAGGAGCTCACGGTCTGCGAGTACGATCTCAAGAACGGCATCGACGTGGCCTTCAAGAACGTGTTCTTCCACTACCCGTCACAGAACGTGGACAGTGGCGTGAAGGACCTCACGTTTGAGATCTTGCGGGGCACTACAACAGCGCTGGTGGGTGAGACTGGCGCTGGTAAGACCACGATTTCGCGCCTGCTCTTTCGTTTCTACGAGTGCTCGTCGGGCAAGATTCTGATTAATCACCAGGACATCAACAAGGTGACGCAGCACTCGCTGCGCCTGGCGATCGGCATCGTACCGCAGGACACGGTGCTCTTCAACGACACGATCCTCAACAACATCAAGTACGGCAACCTGACGGCCACGTTCGCGCAGGTCGAGGCCGCGGCCAAGAACGCGCGCATCTACGACTTCATCATGAGTATGCCCGAGCAGTGGAACACCAAGGTGGGCGAGCGCGGGCTCAAGCTCTCGGGCGGCGAGAAACAGCGCGTGGCCATCGCGCGCACGCTGCTCAAGGACCCACCTTTCGTCATCCTGGACGAGGCAACGTCGGCGCTCGACACGGTCACGGAGCAGGAGATCCAGAAGGCGCTCAACCGACTCAAGTCCAACCGTACGATGCTCATCATCGCGCATCGCTTGTCGACGGTACGTCGTGCATACTGTGTTGTATACCTTGTGTGTGGCGCTAGACTGACTTTGTTATCTTCTTTCATGTACTGTAGATCCGCAATGCGCACCAGATCATCGTGCTCAACGACGGCCAGATCGCCGAGCGCGGCAACCATGACGAGCTTGTGGCACAGCCAGGCATCTATCACCGTATGTGGAACGCGCAGCTCAAATCCAACAGCGAAGCGGCTGCCGCGGGCGACCAGTAGATAGCATGAAGGGGTGGTTGTTTCTGGAGACAACAACAAGACAGTTAATGCTATAAAATGAACGAGTTTAAAGTGTGATATCTCTTGGTACATTGAGTGTCTTGACGTAGATCTTCTCTCGCGAAATCGTCGCGCTGCTAGTGGGGCGCGCTGCTGGCACTCGTGAAGCTCCTGCTCGTGGGCAGCAATGCTGGGATACGGAACAGCGGGTACTCGAATGCCCCGCGCTGTGGATGCGACGGCGGCCACGGCGAGCGATCCATCGGAGATGCAGCCATCGCCCAGCCGCCTTGACCAACTTGGTCGGTCGAGTTGCCCCCATTCGCGCCACCAGAGTTCAACTTGGTGATGAGCGAGCGCTCCATCTGCTGCAGCATCGCGCGCACAAAGAGGATCTTGTTGTCAGGGAGCGCGACCACGTACTTGCTCATCAGCATGCCACTTAGCGCCACGGGCACACGGCTTCGCTGCTGCTGGTTGAAGTCTTCGCGGATGTAGTAGATCGTCATCTCGTCGTTGCCCTTGCTCTCCACGAGAATCATCTCCTCCGCCAGCAGCTCCCACTCGACGTCGTACTTCTGCGCACCACGCACTTCAAGCAACAGGATGCGCTTTCGAGTAACCAATAAACACTTTTGCTTCAAGTCGACGTGGCCAACGTACCCGTCAGCACGGTACCGTCCGCCCCGCAACTTGCTCACAATCTCTTCACCGAGCGACTCCACGTACGAGTAGACCTTGAGTCTACGGGTGCGCAAATCGATGAAGCGAGGCGGGCGGACGCGCATCAAGAGCGCCTTCGTGTTGGGATCAACTGCGTCTCGTAGCGTTGCAGTTGTCGTCGCTGCTGCCAGTGAGAAACCCAGAAGCGGCTTCAAGACAAGACCAAATACACCAGCGAAGATACCCGGGATGACTCCGCGGACTCCGTTGACCTCAACCGAGTGAATGGGGGATACTACAATTCCCGAGATGCCTTGCGCAAAGCCTTGATAAATGTTGCGCGTCGCTGGGTACCCCGTGTAGTCATCGAGTTTGAGGCACGCTTCCGAGAGCCCCAAGGAACTCGCAGTCAAGATGCGCGAGTTGAAGTCCAGGAATGTGTACACTGAGGCTCGAACTAGGGATGTGGTGCCTCTCCCCATCCCAAGCACGAACTCTTTTGGGCTCTACTCAGTGAAAACAAGAAAAATAAATGAAAGTATTAGCAGCCGCTCAGATAGAGGAAACAAACTTGATATAGTGACCTCGTGCGTACCTTTGTGATACCATACGCTGGCTCGTAGATGAAATCTTGGAACCCAACCTTCAGGTTCTTCCACGCAATCATCGGGTTGCCAAGGACGTCAACGCTCCCCAAAATCACGTACGCCTGTCGAAGCGCTTCGCTTTGATAATGAGATGTCAGTCGTGTTGCCAGCGCGTCTGGCTGCATGAATGAGTGGCTGATCTCCAGTTTCTTCAGTTTGAACGGCGCATTCGCGATTTTCGTGAGACTTGTTCCGATAGCGTTTAAGATGAGGCGCAGAGGGCCAACTGTGATCGCGGAAGATTCGCGCGATGAATCTGCATACGAGGAGCTCGAGAGCGAGCCGTACTGTTCATCCACGATGGCGCCAGCTCCACTCCCGAACGAGAAACTCACCGTCGCCTACACACAAAGGAAATAAATCATCAGTAAATAAATACACTCAAAACAACGCCAGCATCCATGCGAGAATGAGAATACGTACTCGGATCGGGTCGATGTAGAACTCCTCAAAGTACAGCTTCTTGTCCTCCTCCTTGTTTGTAAACCTGCCTTGGGTTGGGTAGAACGGGATTGAGGCAGCTGAATGCGATGTCGCGATCCCTCCTTCATTGCTGTTCACACTGGCAATATTGGCTTCCCGCTTGGAACGATTCGTTCGCATCGACAAATTCGACGGCGCAACAGAAGTGGTCGCTTCCTCTTCTCGAATGGCTTCAAGAATTTTCACGTTCACTTCGAGACTCGCATTGAAATCTTCAAGCAGCAGACTGTTCCGGATGCCTTGTGAGTACGTACTTCCGCCACGTTTCGCTTTCCCGAGATGATCCGCTGTTCCGTACGCGTTTTCATTCATCAGGAACGGTGCCAAATGAGAAAGCAGCGACCCATCAACACGGATGTGCACAGGAAGTGCCTTCGCGCTAAAGTACCGGATGAAATTGATCCCTGCGTACTCGTCATGCTTGACCAAGTAGATTTGAAGCGCTGGAACATTCACAACCTCGCCATCCACGTTTTGCGATCGCGAGGCCGAGTTCGAGAACCGCAGTAGCACTGGGAACGGTGTCGTCTGCAGTTGATTATCGATCTGAATGTCGCCAATCTCGAAGCGGCACGCCATGATTCGCGGTGTCGTCTCGCGCTCTAATCTCGACACTGCTGCGTCGCTTCCAGCGATGAAGGCGCTGCTCTTCTCTCGACCCTCTTCGCTCATAATCATCTCGAGGTTGATGCCAGACACGGATGCGTATACGAGCTCCTTCGGAACACCATCCACTAGAGAAACCCCAACACCTTGCAGCTGGATCGATAAATGGAGAGATGGAGCTAAGACGAACCGACGAAGGAAGTCCTGGCTCAAATTCTTCATCTTTCCTCCAGTAGCTTCAGATGCGAATATCGCAACATCGTTGCTTCGGTCTCCACGGAGTCGAGCGTCTGTGAAGCGAAATACTCGAGTTGGACCATCAGTTGATACCTCGATGCCTAGCGTCCCGCCCAACGCATCTGGGTAACGCTGGATCTTGTCCAAAACGAACGTGCCAATACGAAGTGGGCGACTGTTATCCCCGGCTGCTGACGGAAGCATATCGACCACCAACATTCGCTCTTGGGTCGGCTCATCCCACGCATAGTCCAGGCTGTGATGAGGGAGCAAGATTTCACTTCGTCGCACGCGATACTGGTGGATTCGGAGTGTTTCCAGCGAGTAATTTTCCACTCGATACGGAGGAGCACTGGCGCTTTCCTCCCGGAAATACACACAGACACAGGAGCCATCGAGCTTCAAAGTGAGCCGAAGCAGCTTGCTCTCTCGAGTGGACTCGTGGCGCATCCGAACCGCGTACTCACCCGATTCGCCGAGGGGGACAGCGCCACTCCACGACCACCCGTATTCGGCGATACGGCATCGAATGGCGCGAGTCTTTCCGAAGCGAAGCGTCCAGTGGAAATCCGCGTACGCTCCCGCCTCCAAGTGCACGACAGAGTTCATTGATGACATCATGCCATTGTTCGGCAAGTGCACCGAGCTGGCAATGTCGATAGTTGACGTTGTCGTCGTGCTGAATTTCGCAGAAGAATGACAGACCTCAATCGCGCAGTCCAGAGTGTTCACAAGCATGAATCGCGGCGTCAGCATGACCACTTTCGTGCGAGAGTATCGTCCCTTGGCGGCGCTGATCGAATACCCGATGCTGTAATTCCGGCTTGTTCCGAAGTCTGCAGCTTCAAGCTCGCCAGAAGTGCCCGTCTGATCCAGGACCATGACCTCCGACCATTTCCGCTGAGCGTTCTCTTTCGCGCTATCGATACCACCCGAGAACTCATCGTCGTTGACACGCAGTCGGACGCATCCTTTCTCGGAGCGATAATCCGAGTGGCAGACTTGGAGCACTTCAAGTTGTCCGAGCGTTTTCGGGTCGTCAATTGACTTCGGCAATAGATCCAAGAGGCCCTTTATTGGAGGCACACTGGGGAGAAGGCAAGGGTGACGGCGTTTGCGCTCATGCTCTCGGGCGTCGGCGCCAGAGGTCAGCATGTCGCCTGTCGATCCTCCTTCTGACTGGCTGTCGTCAGGTCGTGAACGCTGGCTTCCAACGTAGCGAGCTCGTACTAAATGTGCATTTCGCTCTCTCTTCGAATGCTTTGCTCGTTGGTTTTCTTTCAGCAGCAGCTCTTCTCGGTCGAGACGCTTTTGTCCTGCGAGTAATCTGTGGACGAGAAACACAGAGTCAGTTTATCATCATCAACATTGATGGCACTTTGATCAGCAAAAAACGAAAGAGGAGCACTTACGTAGTGAGATGTTCGCTGCCCATGCGTTCGTCGTCGTACTCATACTCAAGCTTTAGGCCCGTGAGGTTCACAATCCAATACGGGACGTAGAGGAAGATCTCGCGACACTTGCTCTCTCTCAATTCCGATTCCGCAGTGATGTACAGGAACGAATCCGTCACGAGGTCCTTCATCTTGATTCTCTCAAACTCGACAACTTCTTTTCCCAGCAGAATGGGCTCGCTCCACTCAAACCCTTTCATGCGAACGCTCAGCTGGAGCGGAGTATCCCAGTCTGATAGGTGCCAGGTCACAATGTCAGCAATACTGATGGTGCCTCTTTCTCGAAGTCGCTGCTGGCTGTCCTCCCAGCTCTGATGAAGATTCCTTGCGTTCGCACCTCCTGCTTCGGCTGCTGGAACCCAGTCGTTTGGCGTTGATAGACAAAATTCGAGCGGACCTGCAGTCAAATTGTGGATCACAAGCGGCGGGTGAAATGACAGCGTGCGGTGATAGAGGGCACCATTGGAGCTCGATAGACACGCTCTCATGGTGAACGGGCGGACGGGGCGATCGCTGTGCAAGCGGTGGAACTTCATCGTGCTCTGGGCGTCTCCCAAGTCATCCGAACTGTCTGCAAGACTGTCACGGTCAAATAGCGGCAATCGCACACGTTCTTTCGCGTACGGTTTTGGGAGAGCTTGTCCGTTTGCATCTGTCGACATGATCTCTGGAGGACGCGTCATGATTTGTCCTTCTCCGAGCGACACCAAGTGCAGCGGAACCGGAATAACTGAAGACGTTTTGACAACCGATTTCCACGATGGCACGGGGGAGCCCTTCAAAGCATCAGCCCTTGACGCTAAGGACGCAAACTGCGCCGATGGTGGCATAAATTCCACTTCCAAGTCCGATCCGGTATTGTTTTCGAGGAGAAGCGTGGACCTCACGACGAAGACTTTGCATCCTCGCTCCAGGAGGACATCGATGACGCACTCACATTTGCGAAGTCTGCCGGAGAATATGTCAGCATCAGAATTCACGAGCGCGTACATCCGTGAATCAACTTGGTCGACTGATATCGCAGTTTCGCTTTGCCATTTTTTCTCGAAACTCGACTGTTCTTCGGTGCTCTGCGGGTCCTCATCTTCGAAAACTGCGACAAAGATCTGACGGGAGTTTGTGAGGTTGTTTCTCTCTCCGTTGCTCATTCGTCTAGCACGGACATTTCCTCCGTTCTGATCGTTGGAGAAAAACTCATCGCCTGAGTCGATGTCAGCAAATTCCAGAGGTTCTTCTCCACCAGGAAGTAGTGTGCTTGCCTTGCAGGATTTTCCCCAGTAATGCAAGTTTAGACCCGTGTTGTTCCGAATCCAGTAGGTTGAGTACTCGGTCATTTCTCTCGGGTCACCGCCTTCATTCACCACCCATTTCCACGCGCGGTTCGCTGCCATCAAGTTTGCGATAAACGCCTCTGTCAGGTTCACCTGCAGTGTTTCGCGCGACACAATCTTGACTTCCGTGGGTGACTCCAATGTCTGGTCAGATTCATCTGCCAACTCGTCAGCGACACCCTTGCCTTTCGGCTTCCTGGAAATCAGAACCTCCATTTTCCACGGCTCGATCAGCGGTTCAGATGTCACCAAACGCAAGTTGTGGTACCATGCATCAATCGACGTCACTAGTGATGCTTCCATGTCCGAGCTAGATGTCGAATAATGCGAGGCAGCAACGCGACCGATATTCAGCCCGATGACAGGAGATTCTTGGTCGACAATGTTGTTGATCACGCGAAACTGAGCACCATCCATGTGCAGCAACAAGTGAACTATGGCACGACTCGCAGCACGCTTCTCTTGTTGCATGTCATGAGATAGCATTCCATCTTCATCGTCTTTCTCCAAGAGTGTCTGGTAATGCGCGTTCTCCTCGTGTGGATCGTCCGAAAAGTTCCAACCAAACTCATCCTCGATAGATTTGAGACGAGCTGCAAACGTTTGTCGGACTTTTTCTTCCGCGTCCGCCACACTCGAAAAGCTTGATGCGATCTTCAGCAATACTGGAAAGTTGCGGTATGATATCCGAGAGGCGATCTGGTCTACTTTTACAGACGGCTGGTGGAGTACCCAGTATTCCCAGTCCGATGGTACTTGGCTCAGAACGTTAGGAAGAAGGTGATCGTCTTCGTCAAAAGGCGATACAGCCTCAAATGACACTGCGCCTGGTGTATTGGCTGGATGAGAGTCACTCGGCTTGTTCTTCAAAAGCGGTCGCAAGCAGTGAAATGACTTGTACTCCGCATGGATGTCAAATGGTTCGACGATTGTCCACGGAAAGTGCGTCCCTCTCACAGGTCTGGATTCAGCATCCACGTGATCTTCCACCGGAGAACTGATGCTGAGCTCGACACTGTTAATCTCTGCAGATCCAACAACCATGTCACTTCTGGAAATCCCCGCGGAGTGTTGCTCACCACTGAACGCCGAGATATCCGCAATCAAGTTGGCAGACAACTTAATTCCAGCTGCCTCTGCCTTCTTGTCAGTTGACAAGAGCCACAGCTGCAAGTTCAGCAGCTTTAATTGCACGACCCACACGCAAACATTCTCGGCTTCCAGACTGGTTTCCACGACTTGGCCACCACCAGATTTCTGCGCTTCTTCATTGCCCACGGCTCCGACTTCAACTGCGACGTCTTCCATGGGGGAGGAAACTAGGTCACTGGTTGACAATTTCCCTTTTTTGTCTGCGCCATCACCATAGATTACTCGCGAGGAGTCCATGCGTTGGTCTTGGAACACCTCAGGTCGGCCGCGGAAATCATGTTCGTCGCCTCGACTCTCGGCAAAATCGCGCATGCCATCCACGTAGCCACGATTTCGGGCTGTCGCAATCAGCATTCTGGGTTTGTATTGAGCCTGCAACTGGTACACTCGCTTCGTCACTGCCATATACGCCTCCATCCCGAAATGCTCCAAGCGCAATAGAGTCCGCGGCAATACGTTGACTCGAGCAGACGTCAGGGATACAATCATCGAATTGGTACAGCGCACATCTCCTTCTTGAATTTGTGGCTGGGTCTCCACTCGAACAGAAAGCTGCGGGGATTTGACTGGGTGGTTCCTATCACTGGACGTTGACTCCTCTTCAATATGCAGTTCAAACTTGTTGTTGGCGTCTGTGCGGATCGGACTGGAGGGCGATCGGCGAAATGATTGAGCTCTCGAAACTTTGGCTGGAGCAGCACTTTCAAAAAGATCGGTGATGCATTCCTGAACAAGACAATACAGCGTCAATTTATGATGAAATGATCACCAATCAAAAAGTAGCAGAACTACGTACCTCTGGGTCTGCAATCTTGTCTCGAATCACCACTTTCTGCACAGAAAACTCGTACAACGCTGTCGAGCCATGCTTTGGGGCTGAAAGGTTGAGCGAGTTTGCTATCACTTTCGCAGTCAAGCCGGTTGCTGTAACCTCGGCAATAGTGGATGAGGCCGGTGCTTTCTGAAGACTGGATTTTCTGCTCCACGCATCATGTCGCTGTCGTCGTGGTGAGCCCGGTGTATTTCCTGCAAATACACTTGCTGTATCCCGTGTGTAACCGTCTTCATTCGCATCAATAACACTTTTCATCCACGTCTCGAACATTTGAGGCGCATCTGAGTGTGCTTGCAGGACGATCTTGATCTCTTCGATGGAGAGTCGCGCAGACAAACCAACTCGAATGCTCGTCTCACTTGCCACAATGTCCGATAGTTGCTTGTCTTCCATCCACTCGTCTTCGTTCGTCTCAACAGTACCAGGAACAGATTCACCATCATCTCGATCCTTCCTCTGGCTCATAGCGTTGGCGATGTCCAAAATTGGCTTTATGGATCCGTAGAAAGCATCGAGTCCAAGACAGGCTGTTCTCTCACCAATGTTGACACAAACGGGAGAAACATCGACTGTGACTGTTAGCTGAGGTCGAACATCTTCCGAAGCCCGTATTTGTTCACCATCCATCGCTGGAATCCAGCAGTTCAAGCGAATTCCCGTCTTCTCGATGAAATTAATATGCTCATGGATGAACGTAACCTCCATACCGCTGATTGAAAAGTTGATTTCTTGTCCAGCAGCACTCGAAGGGTTCAAGCCATCATCTCCCGCTTGAAAAGGCTTGGACTCGACCGACCCAATCACGGTACCGAAATCAACACGAAGGCCACCTGGTGGAGTTGAGCCCGTAGAAGGGAGGATGACACTGCTGTTCAATAGCTTTAGTTCAAAGTCGCAGTCATCAAAGAGGCTTGGCTGTGGCTTCTTGACGGCGTTTTCTTGTTGAGCATCAATCAGCTCCTCTTGGACCACTCGCTTGGGTCCTGTTGGAGATTTCTTTGGCGTCAGCTTGTATTGCTTACCCGGTGGATCTACCGCGTCGAAAAATGGCGTCAGTCGCGCATTTCGAGGGCTCATGAAGCTCGAGTCGAAGAACGGTGACTGCGCACCTTGGGCAGAAGCGGTTTCGAGAACGAACGATTGTGAGCGAGGATGGTGCGCAAAGCTGTCGTCATAAGCAAACGACTGCGAACGTGGTTGGCGGGTCGAGTGTTCGTCGAATGCAAACGACTGAGAGCGCGGCTGACGAGCGAACGTATTGTACCCACTCTTGTATCCGTGCTGGTCATGCCGCGAGAGCATGTACGAACGAAGTGGTCCGTCTAGAACGTAGCTTGCCACGCTTTCGAAGTAATCCGGCTGCACGAGAAGTTGCATTGGCTGGATCGACACGCTCATTCTTGATCTCCTCGCAACAGAGCTGGCACCTTCAGTCTGATCGGGTGTTGGATTGAGTCCCTCGCTCTTCTTCACGATTCTGCAATCAATGCCCACGATGTACTGTGGGATGGCTCCAGATTGTTCGTGAATCGCACCGAGGTCCAGCCCAAAGATCTCAGTGAATTCTTTTTGTCCAGTTTCACCTCGAGTGTTCAAGGTGGTAAATTGGTTGTCGCTTTCCGCGTCAGTCGAATGCTTCTTCGGACACAGATCGAACACTTTGATGTCGCCAACCGTGCCTTTAACAAGCAAATCGCCTTGCTCGGATGTGCTCAGCTTAGCCTGAAATCGGAGAATCGCCACCGACGCCTCAGGTTCTCCACGATCACAGAAACAAACTGATAGCGACTGGGATCGCACACTCAGCTTCAGCATTACCAACTTCGATTGTTTTCGAGCCTCGCCGCTGTCCCCGCTTTTTGCATCAGTGGTTGCATCGACGTGGTTCTTGAGAAACTTCTTTCGAGCATTCTCCAAGTCTACGCGCACTGACTCGGTCAAGCTCATCGGAAGCGAGTACTCTTGACTGATGGAAGGCGTCAGTTGTAGCGGGGGCAAGAAGTCTTCATCATCTGCTGTCAACGCGCCTGTCATCGCGAAATCTGTCGACGGAACAGGAGCGAGCGCCAGCTTTGATGATGTTTCATCGATCAGCTCTAGCAATGAGCAAATGTAGGATTGGTCGAAATTGAACTGGATGCAGCCAACTCGAATATCCACGTCTCGGAGAACTTCGTCACCAGTCACACTGTCGTTCACCGAGCTGTACACGAAATCCAGGAGGTTTTCATGGATCGGTGCAGGAGGGTTCGCTGGTTCCGATCGTTGGAACGAAATCACTCGTTCTCGCTGTCTGCTTGGACGATGCCGACCAGTGGGGATGACGTTGGTGTTAAATGCTTTACCTGTTCGCCGCTGTGGAGCGCGCATCGAAAATGGAGCAGAGATCGTTGGACAGGAAAAGAGCAGAAACTCGGATGCTTTTCCACTTGCGTCAATGTAATCTTCCACTTCCAGCGAACGGAAGCCGCAGTTTGCTTGAGTTGAAAGGGTCTTCTTCGCCAAACGGACGCGGAAACCTTGCAGCTTGACGATAATGGTTCCATTGTCAGCAAGATCTTCCTCGAAATCAGAGCCATCATAGCGATACGAGGCGGACGCAGGGACACCCTGAGATGACGGCTTCTTCAGCTGAACCGAGATGAGAGGAAACGTGAAGGTGCACACAAAGAGCCTTCGATCAAGCAGCTCGGAGTGCTGCGCCATTCCATTCGGTCGATCTGCTTTCCTCGCTTTCCGCTTCGGCTGTGTTGCATTCGGCACATTCGAAGAGTTTCCCATCGCGCGGCGAGTTGATCCAAACGGGAGTTCTGCTTGGAATGATTCTGTATCAGCAGCCAACTCGGTGCCGCCGAGCGACGTCAAATTCAGATCAATGTTGCCGCTCGCAATGCTGAACCATGTATCATCACTGCCAGTGCTTGATTCTCGGTCAGATTCACCCGATTCAACTTGAGTCACATCAGGAATTGTTGAGGCCGCGGTACTGTCGTCCTCGTCATTCGTGAACCTTTTCAAGGCTGATGTGCTCAAAAAGCTATTCCTTCGCTGCGACAGGAAGCGGTCATCTTGGTCGAACGGGTTTGCACCAAGTCCTTCAAAGAGATCGGTCGAGTCGAAAAAACTGCTCTCAAACGGACTCGCCTCGGTTGTTGGCAATGGCGCAGCAATGCTGAACCGCTCGACCAGACACAGCAACTGGAAGTACTTCTCAATCGACATCTTGAACGTCAACGCTGGAAGATCGGCATGGATGTAAAACCTTGTCAGCGTCGCGTCGAGTGGGAGCACAGACGTTCGAACTGTGACGTTGATGTTGAAACGCTCAATCAGCTCATACTCTTGCTCGTCGTTGAACGCGTTGCGATGATGCGGTGGACCTGGCGCCGGGTTCATCTGACTATTCTTTCCATACGGAACAAGAAAGACGTGGATGTTCGTGACGGACAGGCTGAACTTGTCATAGAACTCCTCTTTCCAGCGAATCGCTCCTTCGCCCTTCTCTGCTTCATCGTAGAGCTGCTTCACGAACGACGTGCTCGAGGTGAGATTCGGAGAGCTCGACGGATTGAGCAACGCCAGCGAGGATCCGCCGAAGCCACTGAATGGTGCACCACTGCTATTGGACATCATGTTGATGCTGTCACCATCAAGTTTGCTCAGCCGGTCTGTGCGGAAGTTGATGAGACCCAGATCCACAACCAAACGAGCACAATTGATGTCAGTGTCGCTTTCTGGAATGATGATCACGGGTGCTTGGATCCGGAGGTTCACTGAGAGTGCAATCCGATTCGCCATGGCGTACTTCAACTTTGCCTCGGTTCGCGCCTTCAGGTTGACAATGTCGTTAAACGACGCAACCTCCAGCTCTGCCCACAGACCCATGACTTTGGGTGCGTTCGCAAAGCTTGTCAGACGTCCCCAGCAAGTCGCAGTCGGCGAGAACACGATCTCGAGAGGCTCCATGTGGATGGAAAGTGCCGCGTCGGCAGTCGAATTCACTGGATTCGTCTCGTAGCTCATCAAGAAGACTGGCCCGGAGAACGTCACACTGTCGAGGTCAGTCACGTTTCCGCCCACGCCCCCGTTCTGTTTCCTACTCAAGAGACGCGAAAACGACGAACTTTCAGCGCTTTCGTCAAATGCTTCGATCGATTGGAGCGAAACATCAACTTTGATCGCGTCGTTCTTCGCCACTGCCGCAAGTTGGAGATTTGAGAATGTGCCTAGCAGGAAGTCGGTAGGTGCGTACTTCATGCTGTAGCTGGGGTCATCACGCAGCAACTTCTTGTTTGTTTCAGTGTCGCTGGATAACGTGAGCGATCCCTTCCCGAGCGTCACTGTAACCTGAGATTCCACGTTGTGCTCCGGCGCATCCGGGTCGTCGTCTTCAGCATTCTTCTTTTTTTTCTTCGAGCGCTTTGATGGCTCGTATTCCAGGATCTTGAACAGCTCGCGGAGCTCAACTTCAGGAAGAACCCGTCTGGGAGCTTCATCTGGTAGACCATCCGCTGAAGATCCAAGTTTCGATGTCCATCCAAACATCCACGTGCCCCACGAACGGTATTTCATCTCGGTAGGGAGTGTGGATTCAGAGAGCTCTGTGTCAACAGATTCCGTGTCGGAAAAGACAGCAGACGACGGCATTGGCATGGAAGGCAACGGATCTGGGTTCGAATGCTTCGACGACGATGCAAACTCCTGGAGCTTCCGATCGGCAAGATACCGGAAGAACAAAATATCTTCCACGTTGCGCCGACTCTCAATCTCTTCCAATACTGCAGTGGTACCAGCCCCACCTGATGCCTTAGAAGACGCTTTGGACGAACCACCAGAGAACAAGCTCGCCTTGTCATCGTCATCGTAGCTTTCGCTAATTCCACTCCGCTCGTTATCTCGATCTTCGTCGTACTCCTCTTCTTCATCGCTATCTGAGTCCAAATAGTTGCGCTCGTGGCCCTCAGCGAGCCTGCGCGACTGCTTTTCCCATGCAGCAACATACTTCTTGCGGTCATCTCGTCGCTGCTTCATGTACGACCAAGACCAGCGCTGCTTCTTGACCCGCACGTCCTGCATAACTGCATTGATCGCATATTGCCACCACTCTCCAGGGCCAGCATCCAACACTGCGTTCCGCGGTCGCAATCTCTTGTATTGCAGGTATTTCGCCACGTGACTGGGGACTTGGAAGGCAGACGCCAGGTAGAGCAGATCGCAGTACTGTGAATCTTCTAGCCGCAGAGCCACCTCTGGAATGCTTACATCCACTTCGAACTTTGGTCCACTGTTGTCAAACGGGTCGCGGTTCACAATCAAGCGGGCGTGTGCGTCGATTGGCTTGAGCAGAAAGTGGTGCTGCTGGTTCGACGGATACATTTGCGTGTGCTGATAGTGACGATCATCAAACCGCTTTGGAATCGACCGACCGAAGAAACTCGAGAACTCGTCAAGCGAGCACCGCTCGAAATCTACACTTTGGTTGCGCAGCACGTCACAGTCTGGGTTCAGATATACGCTGAGGTGGTTCAGTTCGACAATCTTGTAGATTCGCGGCTCGTTGCTCTTCGACGTGTCGACGTACGACGGCTGCCAGCTAGAGTTTGTAGACTGCAGGAACACACATATCAATTTACAGAGAAAGTCGCGTGAGTTAATGGACGGGTGTACAAACAAATACTCAACTAGCAAATACTGGCACGCTCTTTACCTGCACGTGAACAGACTCGATCGTCAGTCCGACGGAGAACGGGTGATCTCCAGTCGAATAGTCTTCAAGGCGAACGTGGATACGGCGAATGTGGAGCTGTCAGCAAAGAAATATATTAAAAAAAGAGTAAGCCAGGCTACATATATCGAGCCGCCATGCATAGTACAGTATCAATCGCTTCGTACCTCCAAGTTGTCAATGATTTTGTTGACGAGACGCGCGGCAAAGCCATTCTCCGAGGAGCTCGCCGACGCGTCGTCGTCGGCCGCGTCCTGCTGCTTCTTCGCCTGGGCGTAGAGCTCCTCCAGCAGCTTCTTCTTGATTGTGAACTCGTCCATTTCGAGCATCGCGCGCTCAATGTCCTCCTCGGTGCGCACGAGCAGGTAGACGTCATCGATCGTGACGACGACCGAGTCCGAGTTGAGTCGGTTCCACGGTATTTTGAGCTCGATCGAGCCGATCATGCCACGCACGAGGTTGAGCGCCGGGTGCGCGATCACGTCTGGCTTGATTTCAAGTGCATGCAGCACGACGTAGCCGGACCAGACCGCGACGTTGATCTTGTCGCTGCTGAAGCATCTCGGGTCGATGTAGTTGCCCAGCGCGCTCGTGAGCAGGCCCGTCACGAGCGTCTCAAACATCGCGACGACGGTGACGAGGTGGCTCTGCTAAGCACACGAGTGCGTGTGGTGTGTGGTGTGTATGCGTGTGTACAGCGTCGCTCGTCACGGCGCAGCAGTTGCGGGTCCACTCTTCTCCTTCGCTTCACTCCGCCAATGCACGTTTGCGGTCATCAAAGCAGTTGAATTCAGGAAAAGCGTGGCAAACACTAAATAACGTGGTCCACACCACGTTCCGCAACACTTTTGGGAGGGGTTGTCTATTCCATAAAATCCGCTTATTTGGGGGGATTTTCGTAAAAAAAGACCTTTTAAAAGGATCTGGACCCTTACATACAAACTTCAAGTCAAACACTCTGTGTTTTATATTTTCAAACGACGGCTACTGTTTTGAAAATTAAAAATATCGGAGCGTAAGCATACAAATTTCAAGATAAAGGTCCTATAGTTTTAAATTCTCGTTTAGCCGAAGTTCATTTTTGGACATGAGGGAACTGCATGTTTGAGCACTTCAAAAGTGCTGCGCAAGTATACAAATTGTAAGGTAACATTTTAATTGTTTAAATGGACGTCGACCACTGCACTTACAGTGAAAACTGCTTAAGTAGTCATCTCCCTGACCAAGCTGCGCGAGGACCGTCCACATGCTCGCGACGCTGATGGAGTGTCTATGAAGGCGCTTCGAAGAGCACCGTGTACGACAGATTGCACCGCGTAAAAGATCCCCCCGCGGTGCCAAGTCGGCCCCAGGGACGCCCACCCCTCCTGACAGCTGACAACCTCGCTGAACTCGCGG